>VXCM01002723.1:117909-228648 GCA_014773175.1 Lucifuga dentata
TTTTTTTTTTTTTTTACAGTGGAATGAACTGAATCGAATGGCAGTCTGGAAAGTAGGAATAACTATTCTAATACAGTATTTATCTCCAGTAGTATGTTTCTTGGAAAATGGCTGGCAGTAATGTAACACGTATGTATTTATTAGACTCAAACATGCAGAATCACCAGCATGGTCTTTTAACAGTGATTCTGGGAGACAATACATGCTCAGTATTCATTAATAAGACAGCAAAATAACCAAAATAACCTGGCTGAAAAGCTGAGCATTGTACAGACACAGTAACTGCTGTGTGTATTAGTGGTGATGCACTTGTGCTACAAACACGGAGGGGGGTTAGGCTGTGTTACCGTAAATATTGAACCAGAGCAGAGAGATTCCACTTCAGCTGAAGGTCAATAAAGTCCCAGTGGGAGACAAAGAGTGAGACGCAGGTACTGACAGTACTAAAGCAAAATTTATTAAAAGAAACGTGGAGAAAACATCACCAAGACAAAATAGCTACAAATCTGTCATTTTTCTTATATTGTTTCTCATAACTTCTTTACTCCAGACTTCAATAATAAACTTAGAAAGTGAAAATGATTCAGAGATTGTGGGGTGTAGAGCTTCTCCTAATGTCACCTCCTGCCTAAAATTCAGTGCTGCGAATACTCCAGAGCATGTGTATGGAGAGAAAAATCTCTGGATTATTTTTTTTCCTATTTATAGTCACACGTTATTCTACACAGATGCAATCATGCGCACACACAGACACAGACACGCACACACACACACACACACACTCAGACCAATGTCCTTACTTTGGTCTTTTTTTATCCAACAGGATGCTACGCACCTCGCCTGGAGACTTCTCAATGGTTGACAAATTACTGAAGTCTGAAGAACGAACATGCACAAACTGTTTATTTATAATTATTTACAAAGCCGTAAAACCTAAAAGCATTCCCTTCCTGGTGTTTCCCATCATTCCTCCTTTCCTTCCATCCTCTCAGTCAGTGGGGGTTAGTGGATCCTGGTCAGCTCTTCCACAATCTTGATGACCTCGTCCACTGTGGCCTCACGTTTCATGCCACTGCCATCATCGATCTGGAATGGAACAAAGATGCAAAAAAAAAAAGATGAATGACAAGTTTCAAAGGGAAAACACACATTTCTAAAGCGTTTCACCTGGCGGGTCACTGGAGCTCTGCCTTTCATATGATAAGCCGGTTATGCCAATGCCCTCGCCTTAGTCAGCGTGTGGAGTGGAGTGCTGACGTAGTAATACACGTCATCAAATAGTGTCCGTCATTGTGCCTGTCATTGGCTACATGTTCGCAAGGTGACTGGCAGGTCAATGTTGAATGTGGTTGAATTTTGAGAGCAGCACGATGGGAGAATATAAACGATAAGTGTCTCACACAACATTGCATCGCCGCAAGTTGCATCACCACTCAAATCCCAATGCAATAACTGATCACCCGGCTCAGCGTGTTCATATGAAAAACATCCTTCCTGTCAGCCGAGATGATGTTAAGTTGTTCTTATAAGCTCTTGGCTTCATTTATCATGTCTGCACAGATTACTGATTGCATCTCTATCAGTTTATTACATTACTGCATTTCCTGTCCATGTTGTTGTCACATTTTTTTTTTTTTTTTTTANTTTTTTTTTTTTTTTTTTACATTTCTTACAGTTCTTCCTTCTCTGCTCCACTTAAAACAAGAAACAAAACCTTTTCAAAACCCAAGTTTACAATAAATTACTTTAAAGGTGCAACTTCTCAAATGCCCAGAAATGGAGGTTCATGTGAGAGGTGAGCAACTGATAATGCAACATATTTTGTTTTTAAATGTTCCAACACAGGACTGACAGAAAAATCACTTTTAGCACCAAAAAAAAAATAAAATAAATAAATTTTAAAAATCTGCCACCTCAACCAAATATTCATGCAAAAACTGTATTTTCTTCTTTTCCACTTGACTGCAGAGCTTGGTGCATCCCATCCAAAAGTTAAAGGGTAATATTACACGAGCAGAATATTTCATTTTGCCAAAAAACCAGCAGTTTTGTTTATACGTTGACAGAATGTGTTTCTTTCCTGTTCGTTTATCCGCCAAGTGTGATTTGAGCTCTATTTGGTGATTTAATGAGAGGGTATGGAGAACAGACAGTTTTCCACTCAGAGTGAAGGAGCAAATAATATCAACTGCAGTTCTTCAAAGCTTCATAGCCAGAATGAGATACTGTAAATCCTCAGATATTGGCTGGATTTTATTTACCTCAAATGAATAAAGCAAACCTTTTTTTGAGAGAGGCTGTTATTACAACCATTAATAAATCCATCTTATTTCCCTGTTGTATTAATATATTTCACTATATTTTAGTAAGAGCTCTCTTCAGTTTCTGATCATGTTAAGTTGCTGCAGCTTATGTTTGTCATTAATAAAAATATAACTTGTATTTCTGCATTGTGCTACAACGTCATGGTAAATTTAGCTCTACGTCCATTGTACTTGCCGTTTTCAGTCTTTATTAAGGTACTGTCAATGTAAACTCAACACTTCCTGCTGATTTTTCATCCAGTGCTTCACAGAAAATCATTTCCCAAGACTTTTATTATAAAACATCTGCAGGAAGCACTGAGTTTCCATGAAAATAATAAACAGCAAATCGTATTCTGAATGGCTTAATATGTACCCAAAAAAAAAAAAAAAANAAAAAAAAAAAAAAACAGTCTTTCTGCTAAAAAGAGAAGCTCAGAGCAGCACTCTGGTGGTTGTGTCGTCACCATCTTGTTGGACTCATGGAATTCATATGGAAACTGAGACCAGCTTTTATTTTTAATGTGCAGGCCACATTATTTATGGTTCAAAAATGTTTAAAGCCTAAAACACAACTCACGACACAGTGTAACTGCAATCCATGTGTCCTCTTGATGATTCTGCTGGAAATCCACTTTGATTTGTCATCCCTGATGTGGTGGTCATTACAGGCTACAATGTCCCAGCCAATGCCAATCAGGCTGTTAATTATAATAATTAATGACCTAATGCCTTTTTAAGAATATGAAAAAAATTAACTCACTAGGTAAATATTTGACAGCGTAAGAGTGACTGCAGGAAATGAGTACAGAAAGATTTAAAAAAAAAAACAAAAAAAAAAACACTTTTCATTGGATTCACAACAAAAAAAGGCACGTGGATGTGCACATGCCCCTACCTGTAGAGTACTGACTACTTCCTGCATCTTGGCCCGGCCCAGATCCAGAAAGCTTTCGATCAGATCCCCGTCGATGAACCCTGTGGCCTGCTCTGTCTTACGCTCTGTGTGGAAGGACCTCCAGGTGCCAGAAGAGTCAAGGAAAATCAACACAACTCTGCTGCTTGGCCTGAAGAGCAAATTCTAAGTACAAGAAGACGTATTTCACCTCAGGCATGCTGGATAAATATTCAGCGTGATGTGCGGGAAATGTACAAAGCAATTTTCTAATGTTCAGAGGAGCAAGTGGTAGGAAAAGATAGGAAGGTGTTGACTTGAAACATCAGTGTTTCCTTTAAAGTCGCTGACAGACAGATGCTGGTTCAGTTTATGATCCAACACCTGATGACCATGATGAAATACAAGATGTCATAAAGATACGAGCTTATAATACACTTCACAAAAAATGTAAAACGTAAAACATACTATACGTAAAAAAAAATGTTGTTAGACTGTGTGTTAGGAACTGATTAATGTTTGTTTAATGGGCACTCAAAGATTACTTGCTTCAGTGCATTATAAAGATGGGTGGTTTGTGGGGGGATAAAGGGGTTTGGGGGCTCTATGGCCTAAAATGTGGATTTTCAAGATAACAGGAGAAAACTTACAAAATACTGATTTAGACTAAAAACGCTTTCAGAGGAGAAAAAGCCAGAGTTCAGATATGCATGTTGTTATGTTTGGAAAAAGTGACACTACTTACAGTGATCCTCACTCTGTCTGTGAAACAGTGCAGCTGGGTTTTAATATCTGGGGTCGAGCTTGATTAGAAACGTCATGAGATCTGTGTTAAAACCAAATTCCAGCAAAAAGAAAAAAAAAAAAAAAAAAAAAAACCTTCTCCACCTGCTGTGAAGATCAGGGATGAAACTAGAAATTACAGCCAAGTTTTAAGTTCACCAAAATCAACTCTTACAATCGATAACAATCCATTAGCCAGTTCCAACTCATCTCAACAGTCCATCCAAATCACAAGACCTGAAGCTCAAGGAACATTTCAGTTTAAAGGACCATGCTGTTGGTTTTGCATGTTTAAGCCAGATATATGCAACCTACATGCATGTTACACTACTGCCAACCGTGTCCCTAAACATACTACTGGAGCAGTAAATATTAGAATTGTTTTTCCTACCTTCCAGACTGCCATTTGGTTCAGCTCATTGTGATACGTTATAAAAATCAACTTGTAGGGACTTGAAACGTGCTTCAGAGAAATAATCCATCAAAGCGAATACGATGTCTATTAGTTTTTGTTTGTTGAAGTAACTTTATTTAACCGATCCAACACCAAGCTGCATGGAAGACAATATATGTCTCTGCCAGGAAATATAGTCCCAGGAGAAGATGGCTTTTACAGAAAAATTCAAAATGCCCATGCCTTCTACAATTGTGTATAAGTGTTAGAAGGCGAAACATTAAATTTCATGGTGGTGTATCACCAAAATATTTGATTTTGAAAGATTAGGGGATTTGAAGAAAAAAAAAAATGACAGGAAAATTAAAATCTGGTTTTATGTTTTGGAAATTGTCAGTAACATAACATACATGCAGGTTATATATACTGGGCTCAAACATGCACGATTGCTGGTATGGTTCTTTAATAAATATTACTTTGCTCGCTGGGTTCACCTTCTACATGACATCCACACCTGTCAGAGCAGGTTTTCTCTCAGCGTGGGCAGATGGTGAACATGTGATAAGGATATAAGTTGTGCTCGATCTTGCCCACGCTCTTTATGACCTTGTTGAGGCGATTCTGCAGGTCCAGGAGGAGGCTGTACCAACCCTCAGACAGGGAGGTCACCAGGCCTGATATATACACATACATACACACACACACACACACAAACAAACAAATCAAAAACAAAACAAACAGATGGTAAATATGTTGATATGTTGGGTTTTTTTTTTTTTCAACTTTGGCATTTCTCAACCTAAACAAGGACTTAGAAGTTTTTATAAGGCAGGCTACATTCAGACATTACTTTATGATAAATCAGTTAAAAGGTCATTAGTGTGACTACTGCCTTCATAATACAAGTTTCATGATGATAAGCTGGAACGATTTGAGTAAGGAGCAATACGGTTGCAATCTGTCAATAATTAAAGAGTATTCCACACTGTTTTATATTTAAGCGTGTTTTCCTTCTAAATCTAACATGGATGTTCCTCCATGCTACAAATCCAAGATCTCTGGGAGAAAGTCAGAGAAAGTGCAATAGTCTGACACTCTGGGTATCAAACCTGCAACGAAGACAACAGTAAACAAAGCTAGACAAACGTGCAAAACAAGCGGGTTACATAGGCTGAGATAAAACAGGCATTTTTTTTTCTTCCAAATGTATTTAATCCAATAAACAACTCTGAATGAATGATTGAAGATATCCTGTGTACATTTCTTAATATGAGCATCCCTGCCAGAGGATCTCAGATTGGCAAAATTGGTGTCTTCTTTTAAAACCCATCTTAAAATTTTAAAACCCATCTTAAAATTTACTTTTATTGTAAGGCTTTTCTCTAACTGTTTTCTGTTATCTGTCAGCCATTTATTACTATGTTTTGTTTTATTTGTTTTTATTATGTACACTTTTATTGTTGTTTTATTATTTCTGCTGTATTCAACTGTTTGTCCATATTGTTAAGCATATTGAAACGGGCTGCTTAGTCTGCTGCTACCGTGACCCGGACCCGGATAAGCGGATGAAAATGGATGGATGGATGGATGGACCTTGAAACTTTGTTTTGAAAGGTGCTATAGAAATAAGGTTTATTATAATTTATTATTTTATGTCCTGTGCTCATCACTACTTCTGGTTTACTGCTGTGGTTTTCAACTTATGCAATTTTATCAGAATATAATATTACTAGAACAAATGACACAAGGCAAGTTTTCTGTTACTATGCGATTAATGTTGCATATTCAAAGATAACTCCCCTGGGGAAAACACGCTGCTCAGAGAAGTACAAAAAAGTTCAGAGTCAATGACAAAGGAAGCCATGCATCTTACCCAAGGAACATCTGAGTGAACTCAAATGCATGAATGTGTGCAGAATGAGCACAGACCCTCAAAAAATAGAGATTAACTCCAGAAGACCCTTTACATGACAAATTTTTATTCCCAGCTTGTGGAAGCTTTAAATCGCTGCTTTCTATCATAGTGAAATTTGATGATGTATGAGGCAGTTTATTTGACTGACGGGCTTAAAAGAGGCATTTTGCTTCTGATTGAGCTCTTATTCTGATTATTAGAGGAATAAAAGGCTCTTTGTAATGCATCTGCAGAGCTGTAGCTCAGAACTTGATCTTTTGCATATTGCCGTGTGACACGCAGGATCAGAGCTTGGGGACGATCCGCCTGGAGCAGTTTGGAGGGTAAATGTGTTGCTTTAACTATCGGGAAAAAAAATCGCTGAGACTGTCACTATGAAGCTGTAATCTAACACTTCCTCAGCCCATCTCTCTCATCTGTCAAAACTGCCTATGTTGCAAAGTAACTGAATACATTCGCTGCATTAGCATACATGCATTCCTTCTAATATTCATTCAAAAGATGTGGAAGAAAGTTTTTATCAGGATAGATTCAAGAGTTTAGAAAAGTATAGTACAAACTGTACAATTAGCAACACAGCAGAGGTTTTAGAGACCAAAATGTTGCATTTTGACTGACTTCAGAACCTTTAAATCTGCTGGAGTCTGAAGCCATTTTTGTGCTTCTACTTTCACAGGTAAATGTGGCGTGTGTGTCGTGTGTGTGTGTTTGAGAGAGAGAGAGAGAGAGAGAGAGAGAGAGAGAGAGAGAGAGCCTTGCAAGTCTGGGGGCATAATTTTTGCATGATGGTGTATTTCATGAATTGCTTCACTAACATGTAAATAAGAAAATACCATGGTAATGCGTCTTTCAATGTAAATGGGCAGTGGTAACTGTGTTTATGAATAAGGGAACATGGCTGTGTGATGATATTTGCCCTTATCAACACGGTAAATCTGCCTCTTCCTTTTATTAATTTACCCCAAAATAGTCTTGATATAGATTGTCTCAGTGTGTTTCGATCACTAATACACAGCATCACTTTTTTTTTTCCAGCACAATTTCAGCCCTTACGAAAATTCATGTTTTTTTTCAGCTTGACACAAAATTTTAAGCAAAAAAGGAGATTTTTTTAAAAACTAGAATTACAGATACGATAACTGTTGTTCAGTCAGACTTCATTTAGAGTCAGAAAGTGCACTGTGGAAGGTTGTGTCCTATTTTTATATGGGCATGATTAATTTATTACATCAAAAAGCTGTTATTAATAGCTGTGACTTCAGAAGTTTAATGCCTTCAGTTTTTGTGACATTTTATGACTGCAGACATCATGTAATAAACCTGTGCTTTACCTTCAGAGCCCCCTAATTAAAAATTAGGGGACTAATAGAAAAATAAGTGGCTCCGACAAGTAATAAATGAGTTTAATTGTCCATTGGCTGATATTTGGTTTAAAAAAGAAAAAGTTGTGTGAATTGCAGCTTCTACCCAAAAACAAACAAAAACATCACATGGAAAAGAGTAGCTGGGGTATTTTTCTTCATTATGGAGTGAAACTCATTCTGATTCACTGGCTGCTGTGGAAAGTGCTTTCAGGAATGCACAACTGTGCTTCTCATTTCCTGTTAAACTTTCCTCGGAGACTTCTGAAAGAATCACAAAAGGTGTCGAGGTAAAATAATGGGCCATGTGATGGTGCCATGGAGCGCATGAGGTAAATTAAAGCTGTGTCCAAATGATTTGTGCTCCCCTGTCATTACTGCCAGACTCAAAGTTACTGGTTTAAAATTTGAGTAATGACCTGTAATAATATAATTCTTCGTTTGTTCCTTTTCTTAAACGGACACACTGGGTCTGAATAACTGCTTTTGACGGGTTTGTGTTCTTCCTAAATGGTCTGAGGTTTTTCACAGCAATCAGCTAATTACCGGAAATTACTACAAAATTATCTGTCTTTAGACTGACAACTATTAGATAAATTATGATTAATGCCAAATTAAAACTTTATGGTACTTATAAACTTTAGTAGTATTAACTATAATGTTGCTGCTGGTGAAAAAAGTAGTTAAATGTTTAGTTCCTGAAAATGTGACATTTTTAGATCCAGAAGGATTTTTACCTGAAACCCACGAGTGCTCGGCTGACCGTGTCCCTACCTACCTATCATGCCGTTAACCGTGCCGAAGAGCACGGAGCCCTGGGTGGGTGTTGAGCTTTCGCCCAGGTTCTGCAGCACCAGTGATCCATGGCAGAAGACGTTAACAAACTCCCCAAGGTGGAAGACCCCCACCTCCTGCAGGTGCTGCCGCTCCTCGTCTGTGGTGGCCGCACTAAAGGAAGGATGATGAGGAATATTATGGAATATTGTGGTAAGGTGCAAGGTGAGGGAGCGGAGAAAGGAGAAAATGGAGAGGAGAGAGCAAGAGAGAGCAGGTAGAGAGAGGATGTAAAGAGAAAGATTGGGGGAGAGGCAATAATTTCATAGGCAAAGTAAGAAATTGGTAGGGGAAGAGTTATAGATTATGCAAAAGAAAAACATCAGGGGCAAAGATCAAAGGCATTTGAAAAGGTCGGTGAGTGATAGATAGATAATGGATAAGCAGGTGAGGAAGATCCACAGAAACAAGAAGAGAAAACTGAGACAGAAATAAAGGTCAAAAGCATTAAACGGTCCAACCTGAGGCATTGGATCCACAACAAGTGGTGACATTAATGTAACAGGCTAATTTTCACATGACATCTTTCTTTATTTCCCTGAAATAAACACCTATCTAACACTGGAATGAGAGGTGCAGTCAAGCGGCTGAAAACACAGTCACATTATGTTGGGTTAATGAATTTCAAACAAACACAAAGACGGTGGTGCTGCAAAGATAAATGTGGTGATTTAGTAACTTCCTGTCAGTGGGCAGATTGGATTACGGCTTATAGGAACAGTACAAAAGACCATAATGATCGTGGTAAAGTTTTCGTGTGTAAGGAAAAACGTCACCATATGAGACCCAATTATACCAAAAACGGTTTAAGTTATACTTGTGGTGGTGGGGCAACGTGTTGTCTTCCTGTTCAGCTGCTCACCTGTCCTTTTGGCAGACAAACAGGTTGAAGGCATTCTCCGCCCCCAGGAAGTTGTCATCATCAAGTATTTCCACAGCGCTCATCCAGTTAGGATTAAAGTCACGTGCAATCTGACAAAAACAAACACAAAAGAGACATGTTGGATCAAAATAACTGCTAAAAATGCAGAAGTGCTGGTACTGGGCCAAAACCAGGGTGCAAGTAAATACTACTTTGCATAAATACTACAGTATATTATATTAATACAATATACAAGACCAGTTGTTTTTTAATTGATTTTGCATGTTTGAGCCTTATAAATGCAACCCATATAAACATTACATTGCTGCCAAACATCTTCCAAAACACGCTACTAGTGCGGTACATTTTAGAATAGTTTTTCCTATCTTCCAGATGGCCACTGGTTTCAGTTCATTGTGGCATGCTACAAAAATCAATTTGTAGAGACCTGAAACAATGGATTACGTGCGATAAGTAATCCATCACAGTGAACAAACGTCTATTAAAGTTTTAGTTGAAGTTATTAATTTAAATGATCCTACATGCAGTTACACGACTTCCACCAGGGAATATCATCCCAGGAGAAAACAGCTTTTACAGAGAAATGAAAACGACTTTCCCTTCCATAATCATGCATGCACGTACATGCAGGCGAAACATTGAATTTTAAGGTAAGTCTGTCACCTGAACATTTGATTTGAAAGATTAGGGGTTTTTGGGAAAATAACACAAAACTAAAATACAGTTTCATGTTTTGGAAAAATGTTAGCAGCAGTGAAACATGTAAGCAGGTTGTATTTATTGGCCTCAAACATTAAAAAAAAAAAAAAAAAAAAAAAAATCACTGATTTGATCCTGTGAGACAGGAAAAAGATAACAGTCTTTTTTGTCAGATAGAAAAACTAACAATGCATATGACTTCATTCCACAGAAAAAGTTGTGCAGTGATTGTGTCATCATGAGCGACTTGCGATAAAAAAAAACCTCAGGGCGTCTCACACAACCAAACAGGCATCTAGAAAATGGATTTTCACTTCAGCAAACCAAACTATTAGCACATTATATTGAGCTGACTACTCATTTCCTTGCCTATGTCCCTTTTTTTTTTTTTTTTTTAATNTTTTTTTTTTTTTTTTTAAGAGCACTGAAAACCAATGCTCATTTTGTCTACTTGTTTGTTAGCAATATATCTCAGACCACTTCTTTTTGTGCCGACTCTCTGGACTCCTGCACCCATTCAGCCATTTTTGTTTGTGCAGCAGACCCACACTTTGTTTAGAATTTAACAACTATAAAAAGCATCCATTTATTCATTCAAATGACTATTTTAACATTTTGATAAATGACTACTTAAACTACAATAGCAGAAGTAAGACATTTGGCTAAGCACACATTTATCAGATTGTAGAAATCTGTGTAAATAACTGTATCAACTTCAAAATATATAAACTATAGAAAAGACATGAAACTTGCATTAAGTAATATGACAAAGGATCACTCGTAGTGAAAAACCCACAGAGAATTATTGCCAAACTCTGCAGTCTGTGGAGCTTTCTGCAGCTTTTAGCTCATTGTTTCAGTTTTCTCGCTTGCACACTTACTGTACAGCTGACTTTCTTTTATAAAATAGTATGGATTTGTTTACGCTCAGTGTTTCTCGCTGAACACACCGTTTCTGTCATAAAGGCTGAACAAGGATTTCTTCTCATACACTCCAAAGCCTTTTTTGATTGTTATAAACCCTGCATTGTTTACATCAACTTCTAGCCATCTTCCTTTCCTTGTTTAGTCGTTCATTGCTTTAACAATGCCACCAATTATCAACATGCAATAGTTCCCTCTACACTCAGACGAAATGTGCATCATGCCAGCCCAGGTTTTCTGTGCATCTTTGTGCACATCAAGGTAAAAACACAGAAAATTTAAAAAAACAAAAAACGCCTGCTCATTTAAACATCGCTCTGCAGTGTCACTAGTGGTCCACAGGGTACTGTTAAAAGAGCAAATACCCTTTGCTGTGATCCCACGGTGAGGTCAAATCTTAGGTGAGTCAGAGTTCACTCCCATGTGTAATCCTGCCCAAAAGTGCAGTGAGGACGACTACACCTATTTAGTCTTGTACTTCCCTCACATCAGGGAACAAAGAAGGGACATTAAAAAAAAAAAGATCAGTGGTGCATTATAGCCTGAAATTGAGTTGTGAGTTAATGCCCACTCAAGCTAGGTGTATTCTAGATGAACATGTTGGACATCCTGTTGTAAACGACCTCCTACTCAGCAAAAACAACTACTGAAACTTGTAGAAGTGACTTTGGATTTTAAACTTGTGGTCTTCAGCGCAAAGACCTTGTGATGTCATAACAGTGAGTTTCACTGACTTTGCACAGCAGCCACTGCAGCCACAAAATCCTTGTGTTGTTTCACATGCTAAAGCATGCTTCCCATGACCAATAAACTGAATCTTGATGTGGAAAATTGATGGAATCTCTGTTTAAGAAAAGAATGGCTTACATTCCATGAAAACCATTTTTAATCATGGAATGGAAAAATATTCCAAAGTTGGATACACTCTGATGCATTTTCTACTTCTGAATAAATTCTAGAACTTTGGTCTCATTACATGAAGCAGAGCTCCAAAGCAAGCACTCTATGGTGAGTGTGACTCATGGTCATATGTCTTCATCTGTGTCTCTCTCAAATCAGTACAAACACACTGCTCATCAAAAAGGCTGGGAGGTGCTTTTTAGAGGGAACAAAACATATAGACAGCATAGGAGTTATAACTTGCAATGCACAAATCAATATCTGGCAGATGTGAGATTGGATCTGATCATTAAAAAAACACTATTATATATCTTCCTAAGAAAGCGTTCTATCATTTTCCTTGGCTGAAAGCATGTGGATACAGAACAACCTCGCAATATCCCCACAAATTATTTGCCATTTCCCACGTTGTGCTATTTTCTCCAGATTCTCTTCTGTTTCCCATCTCACCTCTTCAAAGTTGCCCTCCATGGGTTTGTATGCCAGCAACAGCACAGACCTCATCAAGTCTCCCACCAGGATAAAATCTCCTTTGGTCTTTAGGTAGAGCGCCATGATATTATTGTAATGGTTACATTCCGTTCTCAGCTCCTTCTCGGCCGTCCACTCGTACAGGCGGACCTGGAAGCAAAAAGGAGCGATGAGTAACAGCTTCCAATGGCTTGTTGTTGTATAAGCTGTCATGGTAGAACAATACAAATTAGCTCCTTCAGTTTTTTGATGAACTGGTTGACATTTCGGTCCATTTTGCTGTCACCGCAGATATAATGTACCTCGGTAACTATGAGGTTGAGGTGTTGATTAATGGCTTGAGTTATCAGCTGCCACATTATTAGAACAGTTAAAAGATAATTACGCACACTTTGAGACTGTCTGCTCTTCCAATTAACTTGTTGGGGTGAGTGGGTGAGTAACGGAGGGGGTGAGGTGGTGGAAGTGTGGATTAAACTGCTTAAAATTTTACGTTAAGATGTACTCTGACATAGAAATTTGGGAAGGAAATTTGCGAGGAAGCAAAACAAAAACAGCAGGAAGCACAATGTTTTGTTATGGTATTTAGGAGTCATTTACACCCCTAAACTATAAAACCACTTAATCTCAGAATGGCAAACTCATTTGGTAATTTTAAGAACAAATTATCAGATGAACACATTGAATATCTGTTAAATTTGACATTTAAAGTGAAGGCTATAATTGTTTTCTCCTTTGGTTTTCTTATTGCTGTTTTTATCTCACAGGGTTTCATGTTTTATATTTTACTGCAAAACTGTTTCCTGTTTTATTATCACCAAACATTATTAAATGTTTATCTTTCTTCTAATATTCTGCATTATTTCTTCTTTTAATGCTGTTGTGTGAGGCTACATCTCTACATGAAAGGTGTTACAGAAAATAAAGTGATTATATTACGAAAGATATGATCCAGAGTTTGATTACAAAAAAAGGAAAAGATCTTCCGGTAGATCTGATAACGGTGATGTGGAGGAAGTGTCATATTACCACCAGAGTCATGTTCCTGTGATTCTCTACCTGCTGCTAATTTTAGTGGATATTTTTTTGCAGATTTTATTTTATTCGTGTGAAGCTTGTGAGTCACTGAGTTCCCAGCAGTGAAACCTAATTCCCATAGAATGAAAGAAAAATAAACTACAGGCTTATTGATTTTTCTGAGGCTCTGATTCAGGACTCCAGCATTACAACTGCTGACAATATTTCTTATTGCTATTGTTTGACACGTTTTCATCTGACAACTGCTAATAACAAAAAAGTAGCAAGGTGTTGTATTTCTTAGGGATGTAATTCATTTTTGAAGGTTTGAATCTGTTTGAATGTTTGAATCTGAATGTTTGGATTTCGACTATATGTTAAATATATTTAGCAATAGCCTACTAAATCTGGTTTTGAAGGCTAATGTCTGCTCATGTCTTTGTATGCTTGCTTTAAGTGAAATAGCTTCAGGTACTTGTCTACTAAACCAGCTGACTTTTAACAAGCCTCACATATCAGGGTTAAACCAGTCAGTATGTTTACATGCGTGATAAAGTTTTGATTATACTCATATTAAGGCAATAAATCAAATTTTTCAAACATTATATACACATTTTATTCAGATTGAAATCTGCATAAATCAGAGTAAGCTTACTCTGAGTAACAGACTTGGATTATGTGACTGTAAATCGATTTGTTTGGGCATGTAAACGTCATAATTGTATTAAGTCCCTCCTCGCCTCTCCTCATATTTTGATAATGCATCTTGTAAATTCAGCGAACTGCAGAATCCTATTAATTTCATCCATGTATACGTCTTATTCACATTATTGTCTTAATTTGAATACAGACAAATAATTGGAGTATAACATGCATGTAAATGTACTGAGTGAGAGCATAGTTTGTAGTTTTCAGTCAAGAAAAACTGATCAAATTATATTTTGAATGCTGCAGTAGCTTTGCACTGAAATGCAAGTTTAAGTTCATCAACAGCTGCTTTTCAAACAGTATTACTGTGATTTAGATTGTTTTAAAAAATATGAATTGAATTGAATTGAACTGAACTGAATTGAACTGAATCTTTATTTATGTGTTCTTTACCTTATGGCCCATCCCTCATGGGGTTACAAGACATAGTTTTCATATAAACATAACATTCATGAATATTAAAAGAATTCTGATATGTAAGATAAGGTTGTCTTTAATCCTTTTAATCTGTGTTCCTAAAACTCAGTCTGGATGAGCTTAGCAATGCAGGTCAGAAGGAGGGAAGTTACTTCTTTCAAACTGCAGGGCAGTTGATTTCACTGAGCAATCCATGAAACTATACCTAAATGCAAATTTAATGTTTGAGCTCCATTTTGGTGAGTTTTCAGGCATATTGGGGGGGGGNGGGGGGGGGGGGGTTGACTCATAAAATATGGCAGGAGATTTAACTTGGCAATTAGCGTAACACAACCATGTTCTCTTGCCCATAAACATCTCTTTAGTCTTTACCTTGAGGGACACATTACTACATTTCCTTATTTACATGTTGGGGAAACAATTCAAAAACCGATAAGGCAAAAATTAAGATGGTATGAAATCTGTGTGACGTTTTAAACAGTACAAGTATATGCCTCACATGTGTTAGCGATCAATACATTTGATAGATAAGCCTACTCAGTTGATCAGTCAGATTATTTAAATTGAAAGTCTGACCTGATCTATTGAACATTCTAGCGGCTCTGAGCCTCTTCCTCACATTAGCTTCTGCGCTCTGCCTGTCAGTACATCCACCCACATCCCAAACCCCTACCGCCCACTCGTGCGTCCTAACTCCCAGTAGACTGCAGATGCAGTTGCAGCATTCTCCTCTCTTAAAACTGCAGCAACTCTCTTAAATTGTGTTTGTGCTAACATAGAAAAAGTGGGTTTCCTTTGCTGATTTGATATGTCCATTGTGCTTTTACTCCAGAGGAAGCATTATAAAGTGTCGGTCATTAACACACTGATCTTCATTGGCTTTTACCTGAGCAACAATGTGTTGGTAATGGGACACTGGTGCACTGATTAACCTTAGGGAAGCTGTATGAACGAAATTCAAATATTTACCATGAAGCTACTGTGATTTTTTTAATGAATATATGGTACATCAATATAACTGCAGCACAGCCAGCTTTGTGTAAGAGTCCCCTTATGATGTACAGTATATCTGATGGATCACATGCCACTCACTGTGCTATTGATGCTGGCCAGCAGCTTGCCATTGAACTCCACCATAGAATAAACGGCTCCTTTCACCTCCTTCTCAGCCACCGTTTGCAGCTTCCCTACATCAAAGAGTACAATGTCTGTCACTCAGTGTTCAGTTAACATTCAAAGTGGTACACACTCAATGTCATCCCTAACTAGCACCTACACGACCTTGTTTGAGAGGTGGAAGACAGAGAACAGCCTGACAGGAAGTAAGATATAGAAGACTGAGTGAGAGAAGAGCAAGGGAATTGGGTGGGGGTGGGGGGAATAAGAGTGGGGAGGCATTCAGGGCAAACAGACTTAAAAGCTAAAAGAGGATTAGGAAAAGGTAAGCAACACACCTTGAGAAGGACAGAGGATGAAAGAAAATGAAGAGAAATTGGTAAAGAGTGGCCAACCAAGGAAAGACTGATAAGAAAAAAATGATAACAAAATGATTAAGTGAGACACAGAACAAGAGCAGGTAGGACAAAGTGCCTGAGAGTGGGAAAAAAAGAGAGAGGGAGAGAAAGACAACGACAGAGGGCGAAGGATAAAGAGAGCAAAGCAAACAAAAAAAAAAAAAGNAAAAAAAAAAAAAGAGGCAGATGAAATAAGACAATACTAGGGCTGAGAAACAAACGAGTGTATTTTGAATGTTTGTTCAAGACAAAGCTTAAGAAAGCCCTAGATACTAACCGTCAGTGTAGTGGAAGACAATGATGCGTCCTTGCTTTGGCTCAGCTTCCTCTGGGTAAACCATGGCAGTGCCAACGATGAAGTAGACTGATGGGTCTTTGCCCAGACGACACGACACCATGCTGAGGGCGTACTCACTGGGGAGGAACTGATGGGCATGGAGAACTGACACGGAGATACAAATAAGGAATAAATTAGGAAACTGAGTGTGACGGGAATAAAAATCTCTCTACTGACAGCGTTTTAGATATTGTTTCTGTTTATTTCTCATTCTCATCGTGTGGTATCAGGTCTTAAGTGGTGTGTGAACAAAACGGTGGCCACCACTTATCAGCCCTTCTTGAAATTGAGAACAAATTCAAACACCAGGAAAGGCTTATAAACAGAGGAATAGCAGTAACTGAATAAGAGAGTCTACTTTAAATATGAAGCCCTGATGTCCTCCTTAACACTGTCACAGCAGGTGTGTGCCTTAAGCGTTGCATTAGCATTACCAGGCAATATAAACCAAGAATGCATTCAAAGTGGTTACACAATGTCTCTCTGTTCTATAAAAATCCCACATGTAAATGAGCAGTTATTTCACTGCACAATCACATTCAGCTGTTGATACAACATGCTGCACAACTCCCTTGTTTACATATTATTTACATATAACATGCTCTAATTTATTTACTTTTTTTTCCTTGCTCTAATTTATTCAAGTGTGGTAACTCTTAGGCTTGCTGCAGTAGAATCTGTAATGCAAAACAGAGCAGAAGAAAAAAAAATCTGCCTCAGTCACTGGACTTCAGCATGAAAAATGACCAACATGAAGCCCATGTCCATTCATACTGTTATGCTCTGTGGCTTCAAAAAGCCTATTTTTTTTAACATGTCATCCATTTTCTCTAGTTAAATTCCTCTTGCTTGGGACCCCACTGTCAGTCAGGGAGGCATAGAGAGTGCTACTACCTCCTTGAGACGTGATGCCACTGCCCTCTTGTTTTTACTTTAGGGGATTGAGGATCCCAGGGAGGATGTAATTGTGGAAGGCTCACTCTATCTCTTCATATCCTGCCCTCCTCCATGCAGGTGCAGGAGTTGCTAGTGCAATAACAAGAACTAAATCCCCCTTGCTTATTGTGTCTGTAAGACACAAGACAAACCAGAGACACTGCTACTGGGAGAGCAAACCTGGATCACTGAGGGAGTGGGAGAGCATTTTAATCCCATGCCACCCACATGCCATAGATTTTAAGCAAATGGAGCATAGTATCATTGCCACTAGTTGCAAAGCTTTCCGTGAATCAAAACATTGTGCAAACACACGTGAGAATAGTTTATGTGTGGTGACAAAGCTGAAAATGAGGAATAGACGGGTTTGGAGGTGAAATGACTGTGCACCCTTTTTTCACTTGATGAATGAGAGCCAGTGTTGTAAGCAGTGAGTTACTGGTATTCCATTCAGATCAACACAGTCATGTGTTGATCTGAATGGAATACCCTGAATGGAATACCTTAAACCCACATGTGAAGTCAATCTGAATGAGTCAATAAACTTCAGCTGAACCTCCTCCTGACTGAGTTAAACACCATAGAAATACACAATTACACACTGTGCAATTCTATGTTTTTTCACAGAAGCACATGGGAGACAGAAGCACGGAGTCTCTGAGCAGTGACAGCCAGGTGTTAACCTGACACTTGAATGAGGTTCAACATTAAGTCGAACACATTTTTCAGTAGACTTGCATCATGTGCATGTCTCCTATATGAAAGGGGTATGACGCAGTAGGCTCAGGCTGAGTAAAGCAGAGACTTTTTAAAGATTCTGTGGGTGGTCTTTCTTCAAGCTGAATACAAAATTTTACCATCAGCTGCTTCATATAAAAGCACAGGTGCTGCAAGATCAAATGGTAATGTACATCCAGCTGTCTCACCTTCAAAGGTGTGCTGATCCACAACGAGGAGACTGTGAACCTCCACCTCCTCACCAAAGGAGGTCTCATGGGGGGAGGTGCTGCTGGGGAAGAGCTTGCTGGAGCTCACGCTGCTGGAAAGAGCCTGGGAGAATAAAGATTTAATGGATGAGAGAGGAAAATCAGCTTAAGACAGGTGAAGCCTAATAAATGTCTTCTCAGGGTGGAGAGCAATAAAAATCTCTGTTTCTGTGTGAGTTCTGCAGCTCAGTCTGCACCATCTGCACAACTGCATTTAAGGTAAACATTTTTTCTGGAAACCAAAAGTCATCACGTTTGAGTCTCACAAAGCTCCGCTTTGTTGTCAAAATTGTGTGCTGCAACAATAAATACAACACAAATAAAGGACATACTGGTCTCCTTGGGGAAGCTACAGAGCCAGGTTAAGGGGACACTGCTTGTGCTGTCACAGTAAATCTGGCTGAAAGGACTTTGATTATCCCTCCAAGTGAGCCTGTCTATCAGTGCTGGTGCTACTATTCTGTCTTGGCAGCTGAAATCTTATTTTCCTTACTCCTCAGCAGTGAATCAACCAAGAGATGATTATGATGAATGTAATTTGAGCTTGATTTGTCTTATTACAGAAAATACAGAACAAAGGCCTGCTGTGTATTTTCTTCACATTTCATAAAATGTCTGCAGGGTAGCGCTCAAATAATTAGTTGATTACTGGATTAGAAAAATAACTTTAGATTTTTGTTTATTATAATTGCATTTATTATAACAAATTATGATTAGTGTAATTAATTGTTTGGGTTATTTATCAAGTAAAAATATCAAACATCTCATTAAACTTTCAACAATGCTACAATTAGGGTAATTTTTTTCTTATCACTATAAAATTAATACTTTACTGAACTACTACAATTGAACGGACCAAGTAAAGTACTGTAACCTAGAAGTTTCGGATCTGGTAACTCTGATTAGTAGTTAGTTTAATTAGTTTGAAAAATAACTGAAAGACTAAATGTCGGTAAAAACTGAGGTCCTTCTTCATAACAGCATTAAGATTTCATTGAGGGGAGTGTTTGTTTTTTTCAGCATTTTTGACAAATGACCACTGACATGCCCAGGGGCAAACCATTTAAAAATCCGAACTGTTCCATTAAATCTGCTGGTTGATAACAGGCGGAGACATCTGTTGACCTGACAAAATCCCAGCTTCATGTTATAAATAATATGTTCTTGCTCAGCTTGTCTGCTTAGATAACAACGTAAAAGCAAACACGTCCCTGGACGCTTAGTATCCAGATACAGCATAGAGTTACCTGAGTGCTGGCACTAGGACGAACGGCAGACGTGGTCCCGCTCACATCCTGAATCTCTACCCTGCTGGACAGCACCCCGAAACACTGGGAAACCTCCTGATAACAGATCCGCCTGGGTGGCAGTGTTAACAGAGGGACGGAGAGAAGAGAGGAGTGAGAAAAGCAAAGAGAAGCAAAGAGAAGGAGACAGTAAGCATGGTTGGGGAATACAGCAGTTCAGTGAACAAAACAAGGTATCCCAAGAGACTGGTTTCTGTTTGCTGACTGAATACCACATCAATATCCATTCGGTTTGTTTAAATAAGCAGAACCACAGCTTTCATTTAAACATATGGCTGAAAAAATGAGGGACCATCACAAAAATACTTTATCAACTGTTAAATAAATCCAACAGGAGATTGTTCCTTGAATCGGAGCCAAACAGAAAAACACAGGCAAAGACACTGAAAAAGCAAATAATCTTCAGTGTGTTTGTACAGATGATGGATTTGAAATGCGAATCTGGATTTGGACTCATCATTTCACAGAGGAACTGACCTGGGAGACTCATAGAGAGGGACGGTGCGGATGTGGAGTTTCTGAATCTCATCGATGGTGCCGATGGTAAGAGTGCTGTTGTTGGCTAGAGCCAGACTGTCCAAAAACAAAGCGCAGCATTGGAAAAGAACAAGGAAGTACACCCGCTGCCAACAAATCAACACATTTGATTGTACCCATTTCAGTAATCAGCAGTGAACACATCTTAGCCAACTCTGTCTGCTCAAAGACTGAAACAAAACTAGTGCAGCTTGCGTGGTTATGAACTGCTTGAAGGAAAATATTAGAGATCAATTCTTTCCTCTGTAGCTACAGACAGAAAAGCATAATAGTGCTTAAAAGTGGCACTGCTGACCTGTCAGGATAGCCCTCGGAGTTAAGTGGGCACATATAGTTGACCTCCTTGAGGTTGACATTGGAGAACACCAGCTTGTGGTTAGAGGAATAGATGACAGTGGGTCGGTCAGAGCAGGCGAAGACGTTGGAGGTGGATAGGGAGCGGAAAGTCCTCAGCACGGTGGGCTGGGTGCCAAGGGTGACTTTCTTACGCTCACTTAGGGCACCTTAAAAGAAGGGAGATGAGATCCATATAGAGGCTGAACTTCAGTTTGAACGGTGGACTCGAAAACAAACAAACCAAACAAGGTCCAAAATTACCACTTACCAAACAGCATTTGCGAATAAAGTTTCCTTGGTGTTTAAATATAGAATGTCTAATATCACTCTTGCTACTCGTCATACTTTTATAGAACATAAACTTTGACAGTCCTGTTCTCAGTCTTCCTTCCAAGAACCACATATACCATTACAGTGAGCCAGCTACATCAAAGCGGAAATAATGGCTCTGCATCAAATAGGCTCCTGATTATGTTGGCTCTCAACTAAGCAGTACTTTCTTAACTTCTGTTTCTCTGATGTCTAGATGGTTTAAAAAAAAAAAAAAAAAAACCTTCTGTTGGGAATAAGGCTCATACACTTTAAACATTTTTATCACCATTACTGTCCTCCAGATTGGGCTTAAAAGACTATGGCCAGTTGGAAATGTATGGAGAGGTTGGAAAAGGAAAGGTTGCTGTGTATGAAAGAATGCCCCATATAGGATGTGTGATAGGACAGAAAAATATATGGGCAAATGGGTCAGGTAAATTGCCTTTATAAATGCAAATGGAAAGATAAGCTATATGCTGGTCTACTTTATCATATACTTTTTTTTTTTAAGTTACCCTTCAGTCTGTTAAATTTCTTTCTTTCTCTTTTCTTGTTTGATATATTAAGAAAGCTACTTTAATATGTTTTGCTGGAACCTTCCTGTTCTTAGTATTCTACAGTGCAAGTTGTAAGTTATTTTGATTGTCACAATGTGATTATAAATGTTGAAAACTAAAAATTGCAAGTCTTAAAAAAGAAATCTTGTGTTAATTAGTGGTTGGCAATGTAGCCTTGAAATAATGTGATATCTTATGGTATTTTTTGTTATAACGACGTAAACAATGCTGCAAATTGTAAAAAAAAGAAAAAAAAAGAAAACTGTAAATTAATGGTGCTGCCATTATTTATGTAATTCTTCAAAATAACATCCATATAACGAAAATCTTTTCAAGTGGCTGCCCCTGGCTCTGTCTGGAGGTCTTTATCAGACACAGACTGAGAACCCACCTGTCTGCAGGTCCAGACCAAAGTAAAAAAGAGCTCCATCTCCCAGGGCACACAGCAGGTAATAGCTGCCTTCAAAGGTGGTCATTAGGATTGAACGAGGGATGATCTCTGAGGACAGACAGAGAGAAATGATTTATTTATGCTTTGCTATGAAGTTCCAGACATACAGGTTCAGAAAGAAAGTGATCAACGTTGGTAAAACTGTCACAGAATATCAGTGAGTTTAATGGTCAGACTGGTGGGTAACTGTTTAAAATGCAACATGTAAGAGCTGCAGTAATTCTGAGTGTTATGCCTGATTTGCTTCTAAAGTTTTCTGTTTAGGACTCATAAATAAGGCTCACACTTAGCATTTTTGCTGGAAAGTGAAAATTGGATTGAAAACATAAATGAGCTGCTAATGATGTAGAAGCTCTTTACAGTGGATAATAAAAACCAAACTATTGAGTCAACTAAGTGGCTGCACTACACGTGCTATTTTTACAATCCAACTGATTTTTTTCCCCCTCACACTTTTACCTGCTTTTAATATCGAAAATAAAAACAGAAACATTCCCCAACTTTTTTAAAGAAAAAAAAAAAAAAAAAAAANAAAAAAAAAAAACTGAAAATAATGAGCCCCAACTCACAAAGAACCTATTTTTACTGTCACACTGTCCTTGTTAGAGAAGTAAATGAGAGATACACCTGGCAGAGTTTGAGCACCGAGCTGCTGTCAGTCAAATGCGTTTGGAAAATGATCTGTGACACTGTGAGAAAGAATGTGGAGGTGGATGAAGCATTCCAATCAGAAAGTGAGGACCCTTCCTGTGCTAGTTTGTGATGTGAAGAAACTTCATCTCCACTGACTGCAGTCAAGAAAAGCAGTCAAGCTGTCTTGCGTATTTCAACATTCTCAGTTTAAATACTGAAGTGATACTGAAGTGACTACAATGTACACTAAATGCATTTAGGTTGGCAGATCAGTTTATGTTCGAGTGCTCATTGGTGCACAGTAAGTATTTAGAGGCACACTAAGTCATAAACAATCTAAATCCATTTTATCCCCTTACCTCCCCCCAGCATTTCCTTGTGCAGGGCCGTGAAGCAGGGCAGCTTAAGTACGCGGGCCGAGATGTCTGTCCAGAGTCCCACGGCGCAGAGAGGTGACTCACCACCAGCCTCCCCCAGGGGTGTGATGTCCAGGCAGGCCACCTCATGCTCCATCTCCGTGGTGCTGAGGAAGGTGTAGAGGATGTGAGAAAAACAGTGGCAGGCTGCACTCCACACTGTGCGAGTGTGGGCTGCATATAAATCAAACTTCAATGTGAAAAGCAGAAAGAAATGAGTAATGGCAAGCACAAAATAAATGGGTGCTTCTCAGCATAAGGTGTACAGGATTTTTTTTTTTTATGAGAGATATAAACAGAGAAATGGTGCAGTCATCTGATGACTTGTGACTGTGAGTATGCGCAATCTCAGGCTGCCAAACAACTATTAATTTCCTATAACACAGAACGCTGAGGAAAAAAAAAAAAAAAAAAAAAATCAACCAATATGTTTCTCCATTGAAAAAATTATATGACCGCAGTTGAACTTTTGGATCAGTAGCCCACAGCAAATCAGACTTGTGTTCTTCTCCTGTGAATCTCTCTTTTCCAAAAAACAGTCTTAAAAGGATGAGCGGCTCATTACAGGCATTCAAAGCTTGCCTGATCTCCACAATGTCTGCAGAAACTAATTAACTTTTGTGTATAGTAAGATTATTTTAACAACAATTAAGGTTTATTTTGAATGCACATTTTAAAGGATTTGGAGTTTTTAATTTGGTAACTAATGTGTTGCTCTGTGGTACAAATTAAGGGTATGTCAGTGTAATAACATCAAGTGTAAGATGCCAATTAACTTGTTGAGCCTGTTAAAATGCAATAAGGCTGCATTAGTTGCTTATTATTCTTTGTTTTTATGTTTTATACAGCTCTTATGGTCGGTTTAGTGGTTATAAAAAAAGGATGCACAAATTAAACTTCATTAAATTATCAACTGAGATGCTTCAGGAGAACTGAGAAATACATGTTTGTGCCTGATTTGCATTAACACAGTGGCCACGTTGAGGAAGTCAAAGTCTAGTATCAGTAAAACAATAATTGTTTTACACCTTCTTCATGTGTCTGATTGTCCTACCTGATCTGTTTGAGCTCTCCAGCCAGGATCTGGAGGTAGTAGAGGGACCGCCCCACGGCCAGCACCACCTGGGTGTGGTTGCAGGCAGCCACGCTGATATTTCGGCCCTGTGGCTCCTTCCATTCACTTACTAAGGCCTTGCTTTCCTGGAGCACCAGGCGCACAGAGCCTGACGTGATCTGGATACACACAGGTTTTTCTTTATGAGACAATTTTCACAAAGCACATCTAGGAAGTGACAGAAAGAGTGACGTGGGCAGGTGGCAACTAACAACTTTTGAACCTGGGCAGGATTTAAGCTATTTCTGTATTCTGTGTATGGCAGAAATTATGGTATCGTATGGTAAAAACAGTATTAAACTTGAACTTTGCAATTGAAAACATAATAAAACTATGGTTTTGCTGTTACAGATACCACAATTTCTTAATTTCCTTTTACTCAAATCCAGCTATTTTTATGCAGTCCACGTACCAGACCGTTTAGATCCAAATACAGATCTAAAGGAGATCAAGATGAAAAATTTAAAACGACTAAAAGGAAGCGAGGAAATGTTGCTTACTTCAACTCAACCACACAAAAAAGGAAAATACAGTGTTGAGCCATTATGCATGCTGAGGAATATGACTGAGGCATAAAAATATGGATACATATGCAACAATTTTAGATCCTTAAAATCACTAAAGCCCCAAATCAATATTACAACATCAGAGCAACATGTCTACATTTTCATTATGCAAGTAATATCTGCTACATTTGCTTTAAAAGTTAATTTGATTAATAATATGCAATGCATGTATCTGCTAAAAGCCCTCCAGGTTAAGGAAATATACAAAATTTAATATCAACAATATAATAATGTGAAAGGAACATGTGACATAAAAAGAAATTATGGTTTAATAGGTAGCAATACCAGAAAAAGAAAATTAGAGCCGCAGAAGCTTGATTTGCAGACGATTTAGAGGCTGATGAAAGCAGCAGGAGCAGCAAGGACAAAGAACAGCCACAATATGCATAGAGGTGTTAAAATACTGAGAGTGCACATAAGGTGTACTGATGAGATGTGAAACTGCAACATAAATCCAAGATGATGTCTTACAGTCCATGAAAGCAGCAATGAATATTTTTTGGTCATTTGCAGTAAAGTGCAAATAACAGCACTTTTGTAAATAAAAAAATTACACGGTTTAAGTTTCACCTGTTGTGATGAGAGAAAGGAAGTTAGATTCGTGGCAGATCGATTTTATCAAAATATGCTGCTGGGAACCTGGGAAATGTCCAGACAACTAAGATACCAAGACCAAAATTGTTTGCCAGGTTATTTTGATGGGTAATAGTACATAGTGGAACTATTGGCTTTTATCATTTGAAATGTGATCATGTCACGTCAGGCAGGCGATGGTGCTCTGCATGCATCCCGTAACAGTCTGATTGAAAAAATTATTTAAGTGTAATTTTACCAACTCCAACATTGATGTGAGGCAGTAAAACGTGCCAGCTTATTAATATACAAGCAATACTGCTATAACAGCCTGAAGATTTATGGTTGAGGGCCCAACAGTTATTAGAATTCCCAGCAGGTTTTCTCCTCCTTTTCAAAAGACAAGCTTAAACATGAATTTATGTGAAGTGCAATATTCATTTCAGCTCAAGTGTAAAATGCATGAAATCCTTATATGCACAACATATTCAAGACTGCCTTTCAATTATTTATGAGTCAGCTGCAGTAAAATATCTCTTATTAAACTGATTAAAGCTACAGTTGAATAAATAAGACTGAAATGAAGAGACGTCTATACTTTGAAATGGGATCTACGAACGCAGCAAGTTAGGCTCAAACATTAATTAATTAGTCTCTGTTAAATTAGACAAGGGATTTTCAGTAAGGGCAGATTGATAGCACGTGTACAGTATGATGGTGATAAAAGTCCGTATTTGTGTGTGTGTGGAAACAAGATGGTGTCAGATGGATGCAGGTTGATGCCAATCTCTTGTTTCTTTAGAAATCTAAACAACTCACACCTGTGGTAGCGATAATCATTAATGTAGTGGATTCAAGATGAACGTGAGTTGGCAAACTTTATGGACTATAGGGGGAAGTCATAAACCAGTGATTCAGTTTCCTCATTTATAGCGGCCACCTTTAGTGTTCACCTTGAAAGAGGCATTACTACAGTACTTCCTTATTGACATGTCGGGGAAGAGATTCATAAAACACACCATCACACAAAAATTAAGACCTGTTTCAATCTAGTGGTCAATGTTAGCGGTAAGAAATCTGAGCATTGATTGCAAGCCTCTTCCTTGAGTCTGATCTCTGTTTCTCTCTAACATATAAACACACACACACACACACATACACACACATACATACAGTATATGCATGCATAGCTTTCTGTCCCTCTTGTCTCATACTGTGGAGCTCTTTGGCAGAGAATTTAGACTTCCTTTGCCAATTTGACATGTGCATTTCACTTTGACACCAGAGGAAGCAATAGAAACCGTGGGTCTTCAGTATGTAGCATCTCATTAATGTGCTGATTTTCACTGGCTTTTAATGGCTGACACCCCTCACTGGCTTGACACCCTTTATAACAAGAAGCTGGTAACGGGGCACCAGTGTGCTAATTAACTTAAGGGTATTTATATGAATGAAAGTCAGTTATCATGGCACTTATTTAGCATGAAGTTGTCATGCAATGTGCATAATTGTGTCAGTTGTCCAGTTCATAATTTTTAATTCTTAAATTCTAGTATTTATGTCGTGTGTGTTTGTGTACAAACTTGAATGAGTTGTTGGTGTGCCACGTTGCCACAGTAAAATGTCTGCTGATTGTCCACGAAACCTGGAAGTTCAGTCTCCTCCACTTCCTCACCACTCAGCATCAACACTCTGGGGGAAACACGCACGTCAGATAAGATAAGGCATTCTGAATTGACTCTACGCTTATCTGTCGTGCTGAATGCCAAGGACCCACCGTGTCTGACCCACGAAAGACAGCACCAGCATGTCATCTGTCTCTCTCCCTGCTTCAGAGCGGAGCGGCCACAAACCTTCAAGGGAATTAAAGAGAGAGAAAAAAAAACCTCATTCTCTGCGTCATTCTGCGTGACAGAAATACACAAATAAATATCCGGTGAGTTTTCAAACTGGCATTTAACTATATCAGCTGTCAAATGGCAATGTGCTGTAGATGTAAAGGTTGCAGCTCCCTCTCAGCAACTCATTGATTGGAAAGTGACTAAGTGCCTCTGATCAAAAGGCCGGGGGGGCAGGAGGCAGCTGCTGAGACTTTTAGGGCAGGGGTGGTCAATAAACAGCTGAAGTCTAACAAGTGCAAGCAGACCTTAGCTGACCTGTTTTTCATTCAAGCATGACAGAACAGGCCCAGAGAGGAGCCTAGATTTCAAGGATTACAAAGCATCTGCCTTTGCTCAAACCTGATCAAATTCTTTGCAACGCTTTTTGAAATTGCAATGCTTGTGTTGCTGAATCAAAACAAACGTTTCCCTGCTTATTATTGGCAATTTTCCAGTTCTTTTGAAGACGCAGAGCCCAAGACCAGTGGCACCTACAGTAATCCATCTGCTCACAGCCTTTACACTGAGCTCTGACTCAGTGTAAAGTTTGTGTCTTTTCCAGGCAAGGCAAACAGATGTGCGGGATGGCTCTACAGACAAGTCAGGACAGGATCAAGGTTCACAAGACCTGAGGGGGGAGGGATGCAAAAATATACACACACCTTTAATTCCAACACACCACACACACACCACACACCTTTAATTCCCGGCAGATCAATGCTAGCATGCTCATGAATCCCGATGCCGTTGCGGATGATTCGAAGAGAGCCCTCCTTAAATGCACCTGAGCACGTCACCAGCTAAAAGCAGCAAAGGAAGAGTTTTAGGTAAAGACAGGGAATTTTTGGATTTACTAGATAATTATTAAAGATCCTCTTACGGAATCACAGTCTGCTTGTTCCTCACTTATGGCTTCTATTTTCTCTTTTACACATTAAAGGACCATACCGGTGATTTTGCATGTTTAAGCCCAATAACTCTACCCGCATACATGTTACATTACTGCCAACCATTTTCCAACCATATTTAAATTTTCCTGTTATTTAGCCAAATCCCCTAAACTGTCAAAATCAAACGTTCAGGTGATAAACCCACCTTAAAATTTTAACAATGTCTCACCTGCTCACACTTGTGCACAACTATAGAAGGCACAGTGATTTTAATTTCTCTGTAAAAGCTGTCTTCTCCTGGGGCTATATTCCCTGGCAGAGATATACATTTTCATCCGTGTAGCTCCATGTTGGATCGATTAAATGAAGTAACTTCGACCAAAAATTACATGTTGTGTAATGCTGTGTAATGTAATGCTGTGTAAAATACATGTTGTGTAATGCTGTGATGGATTACTTATCTCAAGCATGTTCAAGTCTGTACAAGTTCATTTTTATAGTGTACTGGAATGAACTGAAACCAGTGGCAGTCTGGAAGGTAGGAAAAACAATTCTAGTGCTTACTGCTCCAGTAGTATGTTTTGGAAATTGGTTTGACAGTAATATAGCATGTATGTGGGTTGTATTTATTGGGCCCAAACTGCAAAATTATGGGTATGGTCTTTTGTTTATTTATTTTTGTGTGTTCATATGTGTGTGTGTGTATGTGTGTGTGTGTGTGTGTGTGTGGGNGGGGGGGGCTTGTCTTCTTAGCCAGCTTGGACTGAGCCACAAGACTTGATTAATATTATGGTGAAGCCATCAGTTAAGATTTTGCACATTTGTCATTTATGCATTTTACTTAGATGCAGTCTGAATGTACTATATGCACCAATTAAGCAGGTCAAAAACCGAGTGCACTCACTGCAAACAGCAAATTAAAACAATTCTGAATTGCGATTGCATCTAATTCTGGCCCTCGACAGACAGTAATGAGCTAGAGAGTGTGGCTGAATGCACTCGGTGGCTGAATGTGGTTTGGTTTGTGCCCAGAGGAAGGTTCAGTGCTCTACTGGACCGCAGCCTTTGGAAGTAGATCAACTACCCCGAGGACGGCTGTCAAACCCTGCCAAGAAACACCTTCTGTGCTGCATCTTTCCTCATTTCAGCATTTAATCTCCCTCTGCCTCACTGACATTATTACAAAGAATTACAAAGAATAAAAGGCTATTGTAACACTGTCATGTTTCTGTATTTTTTTTTATCCAAAACTAGATAAATTCATTTGGCAGCTGGTTTCACTTTCACCTGAACACAGAAAAGGAGACATAATTCAGAAAGAAAAATAATCTATTTCTCATCAACAGTCAAGAAACAGGAGTTGTTTCTTCTTGTGGACATTGAGATATTCATATAAATGGCTTTTTAAAGCTGGCATAGCTCATGCATTATGAATGATCAGACGTTGTTTAGACTTCAAACAGATTATAAATCAAATGGTAAATAAACTGCAGTACAAAGAAATACTAAAGATGATGGATTGTTAGGATACATGTAGATAGGGAGCAGGCGAGACTGACTCTCAGCTGTCACTTTTAGAAGATCAAATATTATGAGAGGACATTACTTGCCCAGCAATATGCACTTTAGCTATGGAACAAAAAAAAAAATCCATTTAAATTTGTGTAGCAGATGCATTTTAACATCAGATGTAGCAGCAGTCCGGCTAAATCATATCCAGATACAACTGGGATACAGGCATGTGTTGCTACCAGGTGTACAGGAGCCCAATGACAAAATCTAGATTAGATAAAGAAGAACATATGTACTGTCTATATAAAGGGTACAAGAAGCAGAGTATTTGATGTCAGCACAATTCTCTTGAATACACTCTTTATACTCTATTCTGGACAGTGGCAGGTTTGTATTGTAGCATGCTGCATCCTTAATTAAAAAAAAACANAAAAAAAAAAAAACACAAGAAAACCAGCTCTATTGGTGGTATAAGCTCAGAGTCCCTCAACACTACGACAAAGATGATGATAAAGAGAAAACAAACTATTATGGAGATGCAGACTATAAGATATGAAGTTTATTCAATGACTGCTAAGGATGTTTTCAGTAACCACATATCTCATCTACACGCTCTGGTGAATGCCCCAGAAAACTCTTTGACAGAGTTCTCTTCTTTATATAGCATGTGCTGCGTTTTTCATTTGTTGCTGGTGGCAAGAACAGTGGTTAGAAAATATAAAAATGTATCAGAGAGATGAAGGTTTCAGATTTTTTTTTTTACCTGACCCTGGCCTTGCCTCTCCAGATCTACTACACACATGTCCACAATGGGTCCCAGATTGGTGAAGGTTTCCATCACTGCCACATACGAACCCTGGTCGTTACTGTCCACATTGAGCTATAGCAAAGGCAAAAAAAAAAAAAGNAAAAAAAAAAAAAGTCAAAAACCAATCTGAAAGGATTAAAGTATATGGAGTCACGCACCTGCTTTCTCAATCTGTCATTAACTTTTCTTTAAAATTTGTAAAATTAAATGTAAAGGGTCAGTGAGAGAAACAGGTCACACAGTAATCCAAAAGAGAGACTATTACGTAAGCCCCATTATGAAAAGATTCCATAAATGTACCTAAGAATTTTCTTGATGTTTAAGAAGTTTACAAAATGTTATCAACATCTTGAAAACATAACAGGGTATAAGATGTAAACATAAGTGACACCAATTATCCTATTTTTTCAGATTCTTTTCACACACCCAAGAGGATTCACTCAGACTTCAACAGATCTAAAATTCATTTCAATCTCATAAGAGTGAAAATGTGCTCAGTCTCTTGCTATTTACCTTCACGAGCTGTGAGTCACCAAGTCTGGAGCCCACAAAGACCACGCCATTATCCAGGTAAGTCAAACACTCTGCAATGGATGTCTGTCAGTGTAGACAAAAACAACATTTCAGCCTCTTGCCATGTTCAGACTAATATGGATCAATTTGACAACACCTTTTTCACTTTGTTCAGCCTTTCCATTCCATACAGCAGCATTTTCTTGCTAGTCTAGTCTGGATGGTTTAGTCTTGCATTGCAAGGAAGAGCTTGAAAAGTGAGCTTTTTGATGGTGATATATGACTGCCAATCTTCACAAACATGGTTGGGAGGTAACCTAGCAACAACACTAAAAAGCAAACTTTCTCTCAGCTCCAACTCTGGGATTGCTCAAGACGACACATGTAATATGTGCTGGGCTCCAATGAAACACAAAATAATTGACCATGACAAAGTCAGATGATGGCAGTAATGCAGAATGTTGTGGTTTGCAAATTAAAACAGGAGGAAGACGAAATTTAATCATTTTGGTGTTTCAATCTGGCCAGTAAATTTTAAGGGAATAATTAGAAAAATGTTGCCTGACTTGTTAGTGTACAGAGGAGCAGATGACAGAGCAGATTGGTCCGACCATTTTATAATGAGCTGAAAAGCAACTCAAGCTCAGCAATCCCATTCTGCTTGATATTTTTTTTTTAGCCCTAGCATCACTTGGCATCTAGGAGGAAAGTATTTAACCTTTCTAAATTCCCCAGGAAGTAATTAGAAAAAGCAAAGCCATCTGCTTTTAAAAGACCATACCGGTAAATTTCAATGTTTGAGCACAATTAATATTACCCACATACACGTTATATTGCTGTCAGCCACTTTCCAAAACATAAAACCATATTTCAGTTTTCGTGTAATTTTGCCAAATCCCCAAAGCTTTCAAAATCAAATGTAGAGGTGATACACCCACCTTAAAAAGTCAACATTTTTCCTGCTAACAGTTATGCATGATTGTGATGGCATGGTCATTCTAAATTCTCAGCAAAAGAAGTATTCTCTCCTGGCACTCTATTCACTGGTGGAGAATATTATTTCTTTTGTCTAGCTCTGCATTAGTTTGGTTGAATTAAGTAACTTTGACAAAAAAAAAAATTAATAGATACCATGTTTGTGTGGTGGATTCTGTCTCTCAAGCATGTTTCAAGTCTCTACAAGTTGGTCTCTACAAGCTGCTTTTTATATCATACTGGAATGAACTGAAACCAATGGCAGTCTGGAAGCTAGGAAAAACAATTCTAATATTTACCATTGTAGTGCCATATTTTTAAAAATGATTGGCAGTAAAGTATATATGTGGGTATTATTTATTAAACTCAAACATGCAAAATAACTGGTATGGTCCTTTAACATAGAGTTAGCTTAGCTGAATACAATATTGATATACAGTGCATAATAAACATGCACCAAAGAAGTGCGATATTTTTCCAATCTTTTACACAATTGTGGGCTAATCCATTAGCTCCAGGTAAGGCCATAAAACATTAAAAAATAAAGTGTAACAGAGAACCCTAAGAGGAAAAGAAAAAAAAAAGAGAAAAGAGCAAGCCAGGGAGTGAGAAATAGCAGAGAGACATGCAAGAAAGGCCAGTGGGTGAAGAGAACAGGAGACAGAAAGAGAGACAGACAGCAAGATATCAGTGTTTCCCATATATAGAATTTACTTGGGCAGCCCACCCAAATAGATTTATTCCCACCTGAAAAGATTATTGTGACATTTTTTGTTCTTTCAAAAATCCACATGGAAATGCAGCTGGAATTGCAGACTGAATGAAAGTCTGCCAAACTGCTGCATTCATGTGCAAATGATGAGCTTGTGATTTCAATGCTGCTTTGTCGCCAACTCTTAATGCAGCTAAAATCTCAATGCTCAACGCTGTTTGCAGCCTCCCACCACCAACAAACTGTGAAAGCAAGGAGACGCTGACGACATAGAAGAAAATAAATGTGGGACCTCTCCGAGCAGCTCCACGTGCAGGTCCTTGAGCACCACGGAGCCGTCCATTAGCTCCTCCTTCTCCAGGAGCAGCATAAACAGACGTCCCTCCATGTCCCCCAGCAGGTAGCGTGAGCCGTTGGGGTCCACCCGGTTGTGACAGACGATGGTGCTTTGCTACAGTGAAGAGTGGAGCAGACAAAGAGAAATTGTCATGAATAAAAAGTGTGTATACTCCATTACAAATACGCGTGATACAGTGAGAAATCCAAACTTCTGAAGCAGTGAGTACAATCACAGTAAGGCCTCAAAATCATCACTCCTGCAAAATAAGTTTCATCCTCGTGCATTATTTACATGTGCGTGTCCAAGTGTGTCAGCACACACAGAGATTTGTCTTCACAATGGTTTTTCCATTCATTATTAAAAGACGCCCTGAGGCGTTTCTCCAGGTACATGTTAAACATAACCCAAACTTCATGGCAAAATTGTCTGAGAAAGAAAACAGAGTCTTTGTGCCATTATTCCAGGAAGCTGTGTGTTCTACACATCTGAGCAAAGACAAAGGCATAAAGAGGATTCATCACTGTCCAAAAATATCATCTTGCTGTGTTTCAGAAACGACAACTTGCAGTTAGTTTACAAATGTATTTTAACTAACATTCGCAAAAGGGTACAAATTTTGCATAATCACTTAGTGATTGCAGACTTATATGGACTGTCATATTGTGCCATAATATGTACAGTAAGTCACAAATAAATCTGAAGTAAAAAAGTTGAGACTTCACTGATGTAAACTATCTGGAGTAGAGGGAGATGGATGTTAACTTGTCTTTTGTTTCTTCCCTCATAAGCTAAAGTTCCTGTGTTTGTCCCATCTTGGGTTACTCCAGACACCAACCCAACCAGACTGAGATGGAACAAGGTATGGTTTCAAAAAATAAATAAATAAATAAATATCTTACAGGACTTGACTGGAATTTCCCAGGAAGCCAAAACTGTCCTTTTTTTTTAATAAAAGGGAAGATATTACACAGCCTATTTTGAAAATTTTGCCAAAAAACACATTTATCCAGTTCTCCTCTCCTTTTCTGAAGGAGAGCTTGGTAAAGACCTCATCAGAAGGAGGCAATCTTGTTGGCAGGTGAGAGCAGAGTTGTGTATGTGTAGTTGTCTTTGATTTTGTAATCCCACCCTGTTTACTCAAAAAAATGGGAAAACATCACACTTTCACTTTAGGAGAGAGGAGGGGTTGTTAACAGGAATTCTATGTCTTCTGTGTCTTCTACTTTTGTGACATCAACTTGATTACAAATGGGGATAACTGGGCACAGTTTCACTTTCAATTCACTCCGCGGAGCAAGGACACAGTTATGGAATGAAGAAAAAAAAAAAAGAGAGCTTGAGTGAGAAATTAAGACTCTTCGCAATTTCACACCTCAACACACCTGACTAAATGATGCAAGAAGCAGGCATGCCTGACGGAGCAGCGGAGTCAGACAGTTACAAATTTTGTCAGATGCAGAACCTCCACCCGATTTGATCGGTGGAAAGAGGGTTTCCTCCACCTTCTGACTCTCAGACAAGCATGTCGGAAGAGGAATACTCCAGCCTTAGGCGCCCTCTTCAAAAGTCTGCTCTTTTCTGATTGGTCAGCTGCATCAGGCCTGAGCTGGCGACATGCAGTACACGGATGCTTAAGCAAACACTCTCTGGCTTCATATTTTGTGGCTGCATCTAACCAAATGCGTAGGCGGGTAAATTCATACATGTCACATGTTGACAACATGTTATAGAAGTGAAGATGCATCAAAAATGAAGTTTTCAAGTTTTGACACTCAGTGTTCAACACATACTTCCTATTACCAGTATATGACACCATAAATGTGAGAGCAACAAAGTATATTGAAGATATATATAGTATAGTATATATATAGTATATTGAAGATTTGAAATTAATTTTCTGCTTGTGTAAATCTTGTCTGCGACTTTTCTGTGCTGTGTAAGCCACTTGCACGTGTGGTAATTTTAGCCCAGTTAGACACAGACTTATACACCCATATGTAGAACTGTTCATTCTTTGTTTATGTTCACCATATAAAGCTATTCTCAATTTAGTACTTTACATGACCGTATGGAGAGATATGCTAATAATAATTGCTGCGCTGCCAAGCTATATATATTGGAAATGTTTACTAGTTTACTCAGAGAACTTGGGTGAGATAGTAGGTTGGTTGAATTTGAGTCTCTCCTGTGGTCTTGCATAAAACCATTAGACAATTCTCCAGGTCTCAAAACCCTCATTTGAGTCTTGCAATGACTTGGGGAAACCAGGGAGGAAATTTTAATCTTCAATATCTTCTTTAATCTGCTACCCATCTGATGTAACTGAAGGTGTTGTGAGTCAATTTCTCACTTGATCAAAACTTTTGCAAAACTCATTTTCACCTGTGGACTTGAAGCATTGCTTACATCTTTTTTTTAAAAAAAAACAACAACAACAAAAAAAAAAAAAAANAAAAAAAAAAAAAACAGCACATTCACTTTCACTGTCACAGCTCAGAGAGGTTTTGTGAAGCTTTAGCTCATTTATACAAGTTTTCCCTTCTGTGCTTTCCAGAGTGACAATTTATTAATTAACTGACAAAAATGTCGCTGTACTTCACTTGACACGGCTGAAAGGAGTGTGTGTGTTTCAGGAGAATACTGATGTCATGTCAGGTACAAAAAATCCAAAAAATATCCAAAAAAATATCGAAAATCCAAACAATATCCAACAAAATATAGAAAAAAATCCAAAATATACAATTATGGGGATAATTCAGGATAGGGTTCAGCAGTCAAACAGACACAACAGGAGCCACAACTTCCACTTTCATCAAGCATCTGCTGAGCAATGACGGCTAATGCTGCGGTGGAAACAGAGTCAGAACAGATATGAGAGCTTGCAAGGCAACTGAGTTTGATAAATATGCAGGCTGTTTGGGATTTTAAAGATGGAGAGAATCAGCAGGACACATATGAGCTGTATCCCAGGCTGAGCTAACTGAAGTCTTGGAAGCGTATGAAGCTATACTTGTGTTGCATTTTTTTGTTTTGTGTTTTTTATAACTGATGATGATGATGTTAAAGAAAACATTACACGGCAGCAAAATGCCACTCGGAAAAAAGATAATGGAACGTGTCACGATGCTGAACTTTGTTTCTTACAGAGTTTCAGATAAATAAACATAATTTTAACTAAGGATGGACGCTATTAGAATTTTTGCCCATAAACAAAAATCAAAAATTTCCATAGGTATTTTCACGGATACTGACACGACTGCAGATATCTTTCATCTTACTGAAACAGCATCATGTGGTCAGCTTGCACCAATTAATATTGCACTACAATTGTGATGCTTTATGCAAAGGCAGATGTCTAGGAAGTACTGCTTTGTTAGTACCAGTTGTAATTTACTTAAAGGGCTATGCCATAGATTTTCCACATTCAACTGAATTCAGTCGGTATATTTACATGCATTATATTCCAACTGTTTTGTCTGTAGTCTGATTTATGCTGGTAAGACGTATAATGGGTGGAAGTTCGCCGAATATACACAACATGCTGCGTAATCAGAGTATGAGGAGAGTCCGCCAGATAAGGAAATGCGTATTGATGCCGCTTACTCTGAATATAACATTTACATCCCTAAATAAATCAATTTAAAAATCAAATAACTAGGCACGTTACTAATACGTTTACTCCAATTTATGCCGATTTCAATCTAATTATGAGGAGGGAGGGAAAAAAATTGATTTATTGCCTTGATCCGAGTATAATCAAAGTTTTAAAGTGCATGTAAATGTACCGATTCAAAAAGTTCTAGGAGTGGCTTTAGCTTTCAAAGCTGTATCTGCAGAACCAAAATGTTGTAGCACTATGCTTTCCAGACTTTGCACCGTGCTCTCTCTCTGTATCTTCCTCCCCAAGACTAATAAAATCTATCTGATGAGTAAAATTGGGGCAGTCCCTCTTTAAAATGAGCTTTTTATTTAAAACTACACTCAAAGAGATGATCACAAATGACTTCAACTCAAACGTAGAACCCAACTAACATTTCCTTTAAGGTTTTCATCTTGCTCATGCAGTTTTTTCTACAGCAAGATTTTTAAATATCAAAATATCTGCTGCCATGAAATAAACAACTGAAGAGGCGTTTAGCACGTCTCCTCTTCTTCTTCTTCTTCTTTTCCTTTCGGCTTTCCCTTCAGGGGTCACCACAGCGAATCATCTGCCTCCATCTAACCCTATCCTCTGCCTCCTCTTCTCTCACACCAACTAACTTCATGTCCTCTTTCACTACATCCATAAATCTCCTCTTTGGTCTTCCTCTAGGCCTCCTGCCTGGCAGTTCCAACCTCAGCATCCTTCTACCGATATGTTCACTATCCCTCCTCTGTACATGTCCAAACCATCTCAGTCTGGCCTCTCTGACTTTATCTCCAAAACATCTAACATGCGCTGTCCCTCTGATGTACTCGTTCCTGATCCTATCCATCCTCGTCACTCCCAAAGAGAACCTCAGCATTTTAGTCTCTGCTACCTCTAGCTCTGCCTCCTGTCTTTTCCTCAGTGCCACTGTCTCTAAGCCATACAACATCGCTGGTCTCACCACCGTTTTGTACACCTTTCCTTTCATTCTTGCCGAGACTCTTTTGTCACACATCACACCTGACACTTTTCTCCACCCATTCCAACCTGCTTGCACACGTTTCTTCACCTCTTTTCCACACTCTCCATTGCTCTGGACTGTGGACCCTAAGTACTTAAAATCCTCCACCTTCTTTATCTCTATTCCCTGTAACCTCACCATTCCACTTGAGTCCCTCTCATTCACAGCCATGTATTCTGTCTTGCTGCGGCTAACCTTCATTCCTCGTGTCCATTTGGTGTGAAAGAGCCTTTACTGCTGGACACACTCACAGGATTTTTACTTTACACAATGTTTTGTCTTGCTAAATGTCAAAAAGGTAAAATGCACAGAAGGTTTGATATCATCTTTATCCATTCAAAAGTGGCTAATGACTGTGACATTTAAACCAAATCAGCCTATTATGTCTGAAATAAATGAAAACAGACATTTATGTACTCAGGATATGAGTCAGCCAGATATCACGCTGGTAAGCTCAGCTTTCAGGTATATTTTAAAATAACAACATATTGCACAACAGCGATAAGCATGGTGATAAATCTTGCACTCATGTTAACAGAAGGATGAGCTAAGTTACAGTTTTATAGCTTTAATCAGCATCTGGAGCCAAAACAAAGCTGTGCAGCTCTTTGGTTGAGGCTGTGTCTGAACAATCCAAGGTGTTCTTTTCGAAATTTTTGAGGCCGTGATAGCGAGCAGCGGCAAGACAGCGAGAGAATGTTCTCTAATTATAGACACAGGATGCCGATGAGGAGCTCTGTGAGGCCCTGAGCTTTGTTAAATGAGAACGGTGCGGTTTGCAGCATCGCTTCCATGAGGCGACTCTAAAAGCAAAGGCCTGCGGGGAACCAAAGTCATCGCGCTTTCAGTCCAAAGCTGCTTTTAAATACAACATTAATCACAAAATTCACAATGAATCAAGTGTGCCATGTGCACCGCAGGGTTTCCCACATATCGCAAGACATTAATAATAATTAATAATATGGATTATGAGGATGGTTTTACACACGATGAGAGCTCTGTTTAACTTGGCACGGTTTACAGTTATTGCATGAGCTTTTCTTTCTCATATATCCTCCGAATATCACATGAGCTTCTCGTTTATATCGCAGTTAACATCTAATATAAATCATAACACATTGTGTTTCTCTCTGAAATCTGGCAAACTAGCTGAGGGTGCTGGAGCGTTAAGTCATATCTGTACCTCACTTTCCATCAGACTGTAATATTTTAGGAGTCCTTGACAAATAGATTTTTACCTCTAGAAGAAGCTTATTTGTGTAAACTTTAAAGAAGTATACTGTTAATTTTGCAGTTTGAGCCCAATAAATACAACCTACAAAGATGTTACTGCCAACTATTTTATGAGACATTCTTCTATAGCAGTAAGTTTTAGAATTGTTTTTTCTACCTTCCAGACCACAACTGGTTTCAGTTCATTCCAGTATACTATAAAAATATACTTGTACAGACTTGAAACGTGCTTGATCATCACAGCGAACTAAATATCTGTTTTATTTTTTTGTCAAAGTTCACTAATTTAACTGGTCTAACACGGAGACGCACAGAAGAAAAAGTATGTGTCCACCAGGGAACATCGCCCCAGGAGAAGAGGGCTTTTATCGAGAAATTAAAATCGACTTCTGCATTCAGACGTACATGTTAGCAGCCGAAAGATTGAATTTTATGGTGGGCGTATCACCTGGACATCTGTGAAAGATTAGAGGATTTTGCAAAATAACAGGAAAACTAAAATATGGCTGTATGTTTTGGAAAAAGGGGTGTCAGTAGCATACCGTGTATGTGGGTAGTATTTAATGGGCTCAAACAATAATAGCTTAAATGCAAGAAGAATTAAGAAGTCTATACAAATAAGATTCATAAAGATTGTTGCTGTTTATTTGCTGCTAATGCAAAGTTTTTAACCATGATGCCAGTGGGGTGTTTTCACAGCCTTATTAGTAAGGCTGTGAAATTACATAACGCGGGGCTAAAGACCGATCCTCCTGCTACTTCCTAATTAAGACAGGAAAATGTCACTGCTCCCAAAACAACATGAGCACAATGAAAATAAACATCCTTAGTACTTTATTATACAATTAATTAGCCAACTGCATGGACACATTGCAATATATTGCAGTGAAAGCATTCTAAATTTCAGCTTCCTTTGGGATGAATTTCATGCCTTAGGAACGTTTCTGAAGCTGTTATTCACTTAAGAAAAAGGGATCTGAGGGAACCAATGGATGTTTTTCTTCCTGAAAGAGACAAACAACAGACTTCTCCTGATACCCATAAGTTAATGTGTTTACCTTGATAGTTGGTGGTGCAATGGCCAAATATTTGTCCCCATTGTGGTAGGTGATGGATTCTTGTCCTATGATTATAGCTCCCCCAAATGGCTCCGGCACTGAAATACAAGCAAACAGTCAACAAGGTCAATTTCATCCTATTCCAATTTCATCCAATTTCATCCAATGCAATTTCACACACAAACAATCTGTGGGTTCTCATTTTAAAATGACTTTATGCTTTCTTAATCTCTCATTAGCAATTTTAAAATTCCACCTGCCAGTTCAGACTCACAGTAAATGATGATGAGAGAGAATAAGAGCAGCTAAAAGCTTCCTGCCTCTCAGTGCCACGACAAGATATTCAGAGACTGTCCTCACTTATTTCCCTGTAAACTTGGTTATTTTTAACACTGGTACTTTCTCCTGCACATAAACCCCTTTATCTACCTATAACCTAATTCTTCATCAATTTATGTAGTGTACACAGATATTCAGTACATCAATACCTCATTTGGTAACTATAATGTGAACAAATACAACTTAGCAGAGCACAAAGTGTGTTGATAGCTACAAAAGGCTTTTAACAGATTTCTGATAGTTGAGTTTTTCTTAAACCTCTCTGTATCATAGAACTACAAGGGTTTTTGAATCGTTTCATCACACAAAAACAACTAAGTGGAGAATTAAGCTTCAGAAATAACTAAACATGCTGTCTTGTGTTGTGGATGGTAAATACTTTGCTGTGCTGCATTCTCTAATATTTGATTTTTTTTTTTTTTTTTTTTNTTTTTTTTTTTTTTTTTTTTCAAACAGATGGGGCTTAAACAATTAATTGAGTCACCTAAAATTACCATTTATTTATTTGCTGTTGCTCAACCAATCCTCACCTGGGATGACCATAGATGCTTCAGCCTCCACATTCTCCTGTTTCCAGGGACCCTTGTTGAACTCCTTCTCCCTAAGAGAAACCTCGTAGGTCTTAACATGCCGCCCCTGGGGGTCCTACAGTGCAGAACAGGATGTCAGATCAGACTTTTTAATAATGTCACATACAGAGGCAATATGACAATCCAGCAGTGTAGAAATTACCAATTGGGTGACAATGAACTGTAAAAAATGGGCCAGTCGGGGCCAGTGATTGACTAGTTTGGTCTATACACATACTCAATTCAAATTACGTTTTTGGTTGCAAACTGGCCATTTTCCCAGGGCAAATATAGCAGTTTTAATTTTCTAGTGTAGTTTATCAAAGGCCTATATTTGTTAATTCTGAGTTTATGAAAAGCCAAACAGGCCACAATCCAAAAGTAGTTTTAGATATTGAACCCAAATTCTGTTCTGCCCAAAGTGAATATACTACAAATCCACAATCCTAATACACACACACAAAACAGTTACTGTTTCTCCTACAGTACCTGGTAGATGAAGCAGACGGTGGGAGCCTGGCAACCATATAGGAAATGAACATCGATGACCTGCAGCTCCTCCAGACGGATGTTGAAGGCCTTAAGCTCACGGTTGTCGCGGTCTAATGGGATCACCTTGAACAGTCCATCGTACAGCCTCAGGCCAATCATACGACATTCTGGGTCTACGATGCCAATGATACCGGTCTCTGATGGACGCCCAATACGATCCTGCCAAACAACAAAGGTTTGAAAAAGTTAAAGGGAAGGAAGAATACTTCAGATAGTGACCAGTATATAGGTAAAAATGGAGTAAATTTAAAGAGAAAACACATTATTCTTTATGAAACTGGAATCAAATTGAGACTCTCTTGGTTTTCCTTTTATGAAAAGCCCCTTTCAGATACCCCATGCTGTTAACTGTATGGCAATTTAACACCTCAGCCTTATGTTTGAAAATGACCCCATGTCATTTTTCTGTAAAAGTAGCACTGGCACAAGATGGGAAATTTAAATTTGAAATTGATCCTTGCACTTTTTTGTTCTGCTGAAACAGAAACAATTGAGCAGCTTTTCTGAAAATGTATTCATACACAAACATTTTGGAAAGAGATGCACCACTAGGTATCTCTTAAAAATCAAAAATGATCCTGTTTTTACAAAAAAAAACAAACAAAAAAAAAAACANTAGGTATCTCTTAAAAATCAAAAATGATCCTGTTTTTACAAAAAAAAACAAACAAAAAAAAAAACACAGCTTTTCCAAAAATAATCTGGATCCTCAATTGCTAGGTCTTATAAACCTGGTCATTTTATTGGGCATTCATATTCATATTTGCAAGTGGTCAAATAGTGTAATTTAATCCATTTTTTCTTGAATTTGTTACATACTTTCAGAGTCTCAAACTTATATACAAGATGAAGAGGAAGATGACAAAATTTAATACAAATATGTCAAAAATTACTTTACCGTTATTTTATTATCTCTTGTAGCTTTATAGCACTTAAATAATTATTGCACTTTGCACTATGTTTGAACGGCCAAAAGCCACGACTTTAACAGAAAGGTGATGCCATCAATTTACATATTCCATGTCTGAAAGGGGTCGTTTGACAACATTAAGTAAACACCTCCATATGCTAAATGAAGAATCATTTTTTCTAATAATTCCTTTATCTACCTGCACATTGCCATGGGCACGAGTGATGATGTCGATGCTCTCCCCATTCTGTTTGTATTCTAGGATGCAGGCGTTGTACTTAGATGTGAGAATGAACAGCAGGTCTTTACTCTCACCCTATACAAGGAAAAAAACTGCTGAAGTCATCACATAACATGAAATCATAATTAATAATGATAAAGGACAAAACAGCCCTCAATGACAACTTATATTTCCTAGTATTCTTTTCAAATGACACAGAGATCATACATTTTCATGATGAAATTAGCCAAAATCTTATTCTTAACTCTATCCACTAAATAATCCAAAACTAATATAGTATATAGAGAACTTCTTGGCTGGTCCTTATTTTTTTTTATTCTAATGCCCCAGAGCAACACCTACCTTGGGCCTGAAGAGCTCCATGACAGCGATCTTGCCATACATGCCCACCTCCTTGACGGGCCTCAGCCCCTCTGCTGTGACGACATAGATCTCCAATCGTGTGTTTTTAGCTATGAGCAAATTCAGGTCCTCAGCAGAGGTAAAGTGGCCTAAAGGCAAAGGAACATTCACACTATGTTTATTCCACTGTTGGTTAGAGGAGTCTAGAAGATGAAAAGTTAACTTGGTTAAGGTGAATTGCAAAGATTAGCAGCAGGACCAATACTTATAAAATCAAATATGAAGGCATTTTTCACTTGACCGTCTTGGTATCGATATAATGAAAATATTTTAGGATGGATATCGGTCTTTTAGCAGTTATTTGCACATAATTTCTCTGTAGATTATGTTTGCTTTTTTTTCGCTCATCTAAAACAGTAATATAGGTTGAGAAAATTGTATCATTAATTTAAAGTTGCTTTTAAGGCCATAAAAAGAGCATTAAAGCAACAGAGTGAAAACTACATCTAACCTCATAAAAAAGATTGTTCAATAAATTGACAAAAATTAATTTTTAACAACTTAAATATTAATCATTGAAATTGTAAATCAAGTAAAAAAAAAAATAGTAAACATGCTGGTTAAAACTTTAAAATAGAAGTACTTGTTTGCTTTTCTATTTCAAATTATTCAGAATGTACCAATTTTGTTTTTTGTTGTTGGTTTAAAAAAATAAAGCCAATTTAACACATCTCGTAGGGATTGGATTATTTGCATGACATCAAATGATGTCATTATTTTATCCTGGGTAAAAATTAATTGGAAATGGAAGTAAACACCAATTAAGGCTCGAATGAAGTTCTTTTGTTTTTTTAAGAAAAAAAGGAGTAGAAACTGGAGTTGAAATACACTCATGACACATGCAAGCATCTGTGTGTTGTTAAACAATTCATAAAATGAAAAAAAAAATTATGTCATGTCATAATGTCATAACTAGAAAAACTAGTTATGACATTAATAAGGTTGTCACACCTTATTGACTTTTAAATGCTTATAAGCATTTAAAAGCATTTAAATGCTTATGTATCATCACAACTTTCATGGATAGGAGATGGTTCAAACCCTCACGACCTGGGTTCAGCTTTTAACGACTGGTTTTATGCCAGATTTGGTGACCCTGCAAGATGATGACAGTTTTCTGTAATAGTTTATAATGTAGGGAGGGAAAACAAACCCGTCAAAATATATTTGGGCTGCATGTTTCACACAGTTTGGATTAGCTATGAGCTGATATGATATGATCATACATGTGAGTAAGAGGTAGCTAATTTTGATCGAGGTTTAAAAAAAAAAAACATTTGGCACGACACAGGCTACATCCAAAATAATAATCAACGTAGCGATCACCACATCATGCATACAATAATTTGGCAGTTAGCGCGACCACGACGGATATTAGCCATCATTTGTGTCATTTGTTGCACACTGGTAATGATGTTTAATTCGAGCTAGAAAACGTTTCGCTTTGCAAAACAAAAGCTAGCAGTCCCTGAGGCCCGTGTGGAGCAGCTTGACTCGCAGCGCGGGAGCTCAGCTAGCACGCAAGTGGCGAATGTTTATCGCTGCTTAACATTTTAACAAACTTAGCGCTAGTATTTACCTGTAATGCAGGCGTTGACTGCCGTGGGTTTCTGAGCTGTTACCACGTAGTTGTACGACATTTTTAGAAACAGAAGACGAACACCGGGACAGTGTTTTAGTTTCACACAACTGAGAAAACCATTGATAATAAAAAATCCTGGAAGTAGATAGCGCAGCTTGGCTCGGTAACAGGGTACAGCGGTTTAAGAGTGTCATTTATTTTTAGAGCGCCCCCATGTGTAGTGGAGGTCAACTTGTGTATTTCAGGGGTTTAAATTATGTTGTAATTAATTTATTAATAACCATCGTCTTCATATTATTGTTATCTCGACGCAGCTACTAAATCTAATATGTTATCGTCGGAGCTTATCAGTCAATGACAATGTAAATTTGACAGCAATAAAGTACAGATGATTTTAGTTATTTGTGTGTTTTAAGCTATTTTAATAATGTGCTATTTGCTAATTAATTCTTCTTTGTTATTTTATTTCTATGATCCACAACTATTTTTTATAGGCTACCGCTATTATTGTTGTAAAACATTTCCGACAGTACTGGAACGCACCACAAGTCGTTCGCTGTCATAGAAACGAGACTGTTTACACGAAAGAGCTGCCGGAGAGTTTTAATCATCCGCAGTTTTAGTCAAACCAATAGCTAAACAAGTAGAAATTTTCAAATTCTTTTTGACATTTTCCTGTGATATGGAGTCACTTGAAAATACTGTTGAAAAAAGCGTGCCTGTGGAAATCCGTGTGATTCGTGGAAATAACCTGGTAAGATTGTTTAACGTTATCAAATGATCAAAGTGTGAGGATGTGAGGATATTCACAAACTAAAACGTGATTCATGGCAGATCAGATCAGCTTAACCCTTCACTAAACACAAAATACAGTTTTGTGTCTTGTCTTGTCTTTTGTCTCAAAACTCAAATAACATTTACGTCTTACTGACCTAAGAGGTTCTTATTCAACAACAACAACAACACTGTATAAACCACCACCACACATATACATCACTAATGAATAATTTTAATATTTTCAATTGAGCAATATCAGAAAATGTCACAAAAACTGAAGTATTGATTAAACTGCATCACTCCTCAGATTCGAACCCCAAATCTTCTGCTGGCAGGACATCTCGTGAAATACACATTAAAAACAAATGTTACAGACAAACCAGCTCATAAATAGGATTTTATAATTAAGCCAATGAGTACCAACTCATTGTTGGTACTCATTAGCTACCAATGAGTAGCCAATTTAAGTAAATATATGAGTACCAACTCATACGAGTATTGAAGGAATTATTGTAGGAATTATTGAAGGAAGTATTGTAGGAAGTATTGTAGGAATTATTGAAGGAAGTATTGTAGGAAGTATTGTAGGAATTATTGAAGGAAGTATTGTAGGAAGTATTGTAGGAATGATTGAAGGAAGTATTGTAGGAAGTATTGTAGGAATTATTGAAGGAAGTATTGTAGGAAGTATTGTAGGAATTATTGAAGGAAGTATTGTAGGAAGTATTGTAGGAATGATTGAAGGAAGTATTGTAGGAAGTATTGTAGGAATTATTGAAGGAAGTATTGTAGGAAGTATTGTAGGAATTATTGAAGGAAGTATTGTAGGAAGTATTGTAGGAATGATTGAAGGAAGTATTGTAGGAAGTATTGTAGGAATGAAGGTTGGTACTCATATGGTACTCATGAGTACCATATGAGTACCAACCTTCATTCCTACAGTTTGGCTCTGGAACCCTGGATGTTCTGCTCTTTCACCTCCAGTCTTGTTGTTTCACTGGTTATTAATATCTTGCTAAACTACAGAGATTGAGGAGTTTCTATTTCTATTGATTAGAAAGTATTTCTAGCAGACAGCTGGCTTTACACTGAATAAAAAGCTGAAGTGTCTCTGAAATAGAGGTAGGTCAGTACAGGATCATTTAGATATTTTTTTTGTCTGCTTTTACCTTAAAGAATTCTAAACAGGTACAGATCACTTACTAACTTTGATGTTTTGTGCAGCTACATTATATAAGATATAAATATCAGATTGGGAAAAATCATCAGATACTCAAAATTAAATGACTTACATTAGGATTGAAACAAAAAGAAAAGAAAACAGGAGACTAGATGACAGGCTCTCAGTCAGAGGCCACCTCATGTACTGTTTCATCATCTTTTCTCAGAGAGGAATCAGAGTGGATGGATTCCAGACTTTTGTGCGGGTGGAGGTGGATGGCACAGTGCTCGGAGAGTCAGACAGGAAGCAGGTTGAACCCGTGGAGCAGCAGTTTGACTATGAGTTCACCTGCAGCTTCCACTGCTCTAAAAATGCTCAGGCCCTTGATGACATCGCCCACAAACCAGTCATATGTAAGAACTGAGTTTAAAGGACCATAATGGTTAGTTTTCATTTTAAGCCCAATATATACAACCTGCAAAAATGTTACATTACTGACAACCAATTTCCAAAACACAAAACCATATTTTAATTTTCCTGTTATTTTTCTAGATCCCCTAATTATTCAAACTCAAATGTTCAGGTAATACAACCATCTTAAAATTCACTTTCTCCTTCTAACATTTACAAGAAGGCACAGTCAGTTTAATTTCTCATTAAAAGCTGTCTTTTGGGACTACATATTTCCTGCTGGAGACATACGTTGTCTTCTGTACAACTAAGTGCAGTTAAATAATACTTCAACAAGAAACTTAATCAGCATCCTTTTTGCTATGATGGATTACTTATCTGAAGCACGTTTCAAGTCTCTACAAGTTAGTTTTAATAGCGTACCGGAGTGAGCTGAAACCAATGGCAGTCTGACAGGTAGAAAAAAAATTCTAAAAAGTTAATCTTCCAGTAGTATATTTTGGGAAATGGTTGTTCAGTAACATAATGTGTAAGCGGGTTGTATATATTGGGTTTAAACATGTGCTATCGCCGGTATGGTCCTTTAATAACATTAGCAAACTTGCCAATCACAACACAAAATTTTCTGAGCATTTTGATTTGTGCTTTTGTTTTCTTCCTGCTTTCCTCCATTGTTGTCTGATGCTGTGAATCCCTGCTCTATGACTACTTGACCTACTTTGACAGCCATACACAGCTAAATACTGACCATGGGGATGTTACTGACCCCAAAACATACAATTATATTTTAAGAATTTATTGTTATTTCAATATAAAGATTTTGGGTATTGATAGCTTATGGCCAGTTTCACCAGCTGTTTGTAAGGTCAAAAGTCGACTAAGTAAGGACTTATTCATCACTGTATTTAAACAAACTAGTTCTTAGTGTATGTTGAATTTAGTTGTTCCTTAAAACTAGTAACTGCTAGATGTACAAGTTGTTTAGCTGTCTAGTACCCAACTCACTGCTATCTTGCTACCAAAACCTCCAATTATGTCATAACTAGAGCGAGTACAGGAATCTTTGAAGTTTGTCTTTGGTCATAGTCATCAGTTTTACGGCATTATTAAATATGATCAGTTCTTGTTGTGATCAGTGACAGTGACAGAGGTCCTGCCCAAGGACAAGAAAATAGAGGAGAAGACGGTGGCACTGGGCCAAGCCGTGGTCGACCTGCTACCTCTGTTGCACGGTATGCCTATGCCTACCAGAAACTGTATGTTTTTGTTGTTTTTTTGTTTTGATTTTTCATTCAGCAGCAGAGATTTATAGTTTTTGCACACCGGGGATCTTGTGATTGAAAACAGGCACATTATGACATGAGAATGCAATTATAACTCAAGTGTATGAAAGAAACAGTCTGATGCATTGGGAAACTCATATTGGCTTTTTTTTTTTTTTTTTAAACCCATCCTGTATGACGAGATCATTATAAATTTAACCTTTGTGTCTCTGATACAAATATAGTTCAGGGATGATTTTTCAACCTCAGCTGTGGATTATTAACCCCAGAGTACAATCAGTGCCAAGTTGATTCAGTTGACTGTTTGTATTGTATTCTTGCATGGAAACTACAGAATGGTACAAGAATGGTTGTGTTTAGGCATATATATTTATAGGCATAAATATTCATAATAAATTTGTTTATTATAAACAAATAAAAGAATGTTTGAGTTTAAGCAACAGCAGCTGTTTGCTCACACTTAAGAAAAGATAGCTGAAATGATGACATGTTGAAGAAAATTGTTCTTGACACTGTCGGGAAGTTTTAAACTCATGCATTTTTTTTTTTTTTTTTANTTTTTTTTTTTTTTTTTACATCTACTATGTGCTACTGTGCTACAAAAGTTTCATACTACTTCCCGCTTTGGTGCTAAATATTGGCATTAAAACCTGTAGAATTATCCATTATTAATGTTTTCACAGTTAGTCTGGCTAAGCAGAGGGACAGAAGGCAGGAGAAGAAGAACTCTAAAGCTGTCTTATTCACACAAGGGATCTTGTTTGTTGAACTTGAACAGAAATAGTAATAAACGGCTAGTTCCCAAGAAATAAATTGGACACTAACTGCTCCTAAAATATCATGTCTTATCATGTTTTTCAGATTTTACGTTTTCACTCTGTATGTAGCTAGATTAGCAGTATCCCGCTTCCAAACTTTATGCTAAGCTAGGCTAAACTGGTCACAGTTCTGCACTGGATGCACATATATTTGATAATTATGGCCTCATTCTGGTAAGAAACAAACAAATTGACAAGTGTATTTCCTCAAATGTTAGAGTGTTGTTATTTAAGTCATTATTATAGTCATTGTTATTTTAGGTCAGCTGTGTTTTCTTTTGGGTTTTTTTTTTCCTCTTCTGTCCTCAGGTCAGTGCAGCTTTTCATCCACAGTGCCGCTGCATCCGCTTCCCGCCTCCCTGGCTGATATTTCTTCCCAAAACTCCAGCAGCAAGGTCAGACTGAGAGCTCCAGCTTTTCCACCAAAGCATCTGTTTACTCTCCATTATCACTTCTTTGAATTTAAGCATTTTATCATCCTGAGGTGCACGCTACACTTTGCATTTGAAGGTTACACACATGCATAACAAGTCAGGTCAGCTCAAAGCTTATATAATGTCTCAAAGGGCTTTACTGATCCACATTAGCAAAGGGCCCTGACCTAGCCCAAAGCTCTCTAGCAAATACCAAACACTATATTTAAGGACCATACCGTTGATTTTGTATGTTTGAGCCCAATAAATACCACCCGCATACATTACCAATCATTTTCCAAAACAACTGTATTTTTGTTTTTGTGTTATTTTGCCAAATCTCCTAATCTTTTGAAATGAAACATTCAGGTGATGCACCCACCTTAAAATTCAATGTTTTGCTTACTAAGATGTACATCCAAATTTAGTAGGCACATCCATTTTTAAGTTCTTGGTAACAGCATCTTCTCCTGGGACTATATTCCCAGGCGGAGACATACATTTTCTTTAATGCAGCTCCGTGTTGGATGGCTTAAATTAAGTAACTTCGGCAAAAAATTAGAAGTTTTGTTCACTGTGATGGATTATATGTCAAGCATGTCAAATCTCTACAAGTTGATTTTAATATAATATTACTTGGATGACCTGAAACCAATGGCTGTCTGGAAGGTAGGAAAAACAATTCTGAAATGCAGTGCTCCAGTAATGTTTTGGAAAATGATTGGCAGTAGCGTTAATTACCTTTATGCAGGTTGTATTATTGGGTTCAAACATGCAAACTCACCAGTATGCTCCTTTCAGTCTAATCCTCTATATTAAAGAAATCCAATATTATGAGTCCAATAAGTTCAGGTCAAAATTAGGCCCACTGAAAAAATAAATAAGTCAAAAATTACTTCTTTATATTATTTTGAGTCTAAAGGGAGGCCAAGATGGAGAGAAGTTTCAGGTGTAGCTGAAACTTGTAACTGTGTAACTTTCAGTTTTATCTGCTTTATCAAAAAATCTGTATCTTGACAGAGAGGGATCTGACAATACAAGACTATGCTTACGCTGCTTATTGGTACATTGTGGTGGTACTTTTAATTTTCACTGGCTTGCATACCATTAATGGTTATTTATGTGTCGAGCCACATGAATTTGAATTATGTGACTGTGATCTGATTTTTAATGTCGTTCTGACTTTTGTGCTGACATTCCAATATCTTCTGTCATTCTCTGCTGTCATTGAAGGTGATATTCTACTTTAAAAAAAATCAGAACTCATCACTGAAAAACGCTTGGCTAATTGCTCAATTGTTTTTTCACCATTCCAAAACACATCCTGTGTTCAACTGCCACCCCCCTCCTCCTTCCATCCCCACTGAATTGAGAGCATTACTTTACACTGTTTAAGTTTTGACATTTAAAGTCTCTCTCTTTATGTTTTGTTACATTAAGAACTCTCTCTCTCTCTCTCTCTCTCTCTCTCTCTCTCTCTCTCTCTCTCTCTCTCTCTTTCTCGTGCTCTCTCACACACATTTGTTGGTGTAGATGAGAAGGGAACGCAGAGGCAGCAAGGAAAGGGACAGCCCTAAGTCCAGGGGAAAATCAGATAAGGAGGTGGATAGTAACACAATGTATTTACTGAAGTAAGCTACTTAAGTACAATTTTAGAGTATCGGCACTTACTTGAGTATTTTCATTCAAGGAGACCTTTTTTCTTTTCCTTCACTACATTTTAGAGAAAAGTACTCCAATACTTTTATCTAACAGCTACAGTTGCTACTTAATTTGCAGGCTAAGATTTTACATTCTACAGAAGAAAGCATCATAAAATATCCTTAATTTATCTTTTCTTTATTTCCAACACCATTACATCCAGGTCAGATCTATCCATGGTTCATGGTTCTCTATAAAACTATTACAATCACTGCACTCTCCATGCGGACTGCTGTTTGCAACACGCCTGTTCACAGTCAAAACCCCATTCATAGCCCAGTTAAAATAAGCATCATCACAGTTTGGGTCAACTGAGTGTCTGGTATTTTTAGTTTACTTTCAACAGAGCTCATACAATAGTAAAATGAAAATGATTGAATATTTTCTCTCCAGAGTGTAATTTCTGGCCATGTGGAGAAGCGTTCAGAACTTCAGGTAGGCATATTCTACTGCCTTCAACACTGAATAAGAACACTTGCAAAGAATAATATAAGCCTCGTGGAACAAATTGCCCTTTGACCCCTACAGCTGCCACCAACCTTGGATGTGTCCATCAGCGTGGAGGAGCCACTGTTGTCTGAGGCTGATTTGGCAGCCTCCAGCCTGCTGAAGGTAACTGTGGAGACGGCATACTCCGTCCCTGAGGCCTGGACACTGCCATCCCCCTACATGTACACTGCCGCCTTGGAAATCCCACTCAGTGCTGAGGTGAGTGTTCGTTTGCATTCCAGCTGTGTGTATCCATGTGTGAAGGATTAATACAGTGGCAGTACTGAAATCTAATTTGTAAATCAAAGTAAATTGCAAATCCTTTTATTGCATCACATAACTTACTTTAACTTTAACCTGTTTAAATTTTTTCTCAGCCAGCTCCAATACACTTTAAATTGTCAGCAATGTCATGTGGGTTGTGGTAGGCTGCAGATTTTAACTTTACTTTCAGAGAGAGAGAGAGAGAGAGAGAGAGAGATACTATCACACCAGAATGCTGTAACTGTCAGTTTTGTCTTCTCGATTATGATTCACTCCTCTGTCTGGCGTGGACACCATTAAATAAAAGTGGAGTCATATTGAGTGTGCTGGAGTTTTCTCACAGCTACATATTCAACTGCAGTTTGAGAACATTACAAAAATTATACTGTATTTCATTCAGTCATTCAGTCAGCGTGCTCATGGCTTCAAAACAGCAAATCCCTGATTCCAGGTGGTCGTTATATTCTGTCCCCCCCACTGCTAATATCTCTGAAACACCAAAGGTGATTGATGCTATCATTTTTTTTTTTTTTTTTTNTTTTTTTTTTTTTTTTTTTGCCCTGCCAGACAATCTCTGACAAACAGTAGGGACTTTTATTTTTTTGGTTTATGTACGTTTTGAAAAAAACTAGGGATGCATGACCCCTGTTATCTTGAATGAGATAAAAAAAAAAAATGTAGAGAATGGATGGACTGATGGATGAAGGTACTGANTTATCTTGAATGAGATAAAAAAAAAAAATGTAGAGAATGGATGGACTGATGGATGAAGGTACTGATTCTCTTCCTCTCTTTCCCAGACAGATCAGGTGCTGCTGTTCTCTGACGGGCAGCTGAAGGCAGGGGGGCAGAAGGAGGCTGAAGGCCGACAGAAGAAGAGACCTAATTGTGCCTTGCTGGCTCCTGGAAATCACTTCCTGCCTGGAACTTCCTTCCATGCAGAGCCTGTGGAGCTGGAGGATGGCGAGTTGACCAGCTCAGAGGTAACAAAAGCTCAAATAAGTGGAAAAGTTCAGCTGTGGTCACAATGAGCCACTGACGAGACAGAATGCTGTGTGCCTCAGTTTATTTTTGCAATTCTTTTGAAAGAAACACCTAAACAGATGATGGCAACTCTGAAATGTATTCATCAGCTGGATGGATCCATCATCTTTATGACAATCTAACTTTTCTCTTTGAAAAGCCACTGAAGACTTGAAAGCACCTTGACAGCACACAAGACTGCACAATCTAAATTAGTTAGTTTAATGAATAAGTTAATTTAATATGTGTTTGTATGTGTTATTATGATGTAGTGTAGTGTTTACCATTTTGTTGTCATAAAGCCTATAGCTCAAACTGTGGAAGATCGCTAAGAATTTATATCTGCATGTGCCACCTAAAGACTTAGACTGTCTTTTTGAGCTCACCATCTTCTAAGATAATATGTTCTGATATCATATTTCTTGACTACTTGACAGTGGCTTGATGACTGTGCCACACTGATCAGAATGTTCTTAAAATTGATGTCATAATTCACCCTATTTTTGAGGATTTTCTTTTTTTTTCAAAATAAACATAAAATTTCCACAAAAAGTAACATCTTCAACTTCAGGCTAATGCAGTTATAATTAAATGTATAGATACCTGAATACTGGATGGGGTAGAAGTTGTTGTATGTTTATATCAGATCTGAAGTTCTGACTGTTTCTGCAGGACCGGGAGTTTCGTATTGAGGCGGAGACCATGAAGAAGAGGGTGAGCTGGGACACAGAGAGATGCTGCTTCCTTAACAAAGGAGGAGCAGCCAGGTCAGCTTCATGCAACAACACACCAACACACTCCTTCCATCCAACTATCAGGTTTTTTTCTGGTTTTATAATATCATCCTAACAGGGAAAGTAAGGATCAGATCACGGGGGAAAAGTTCAGGTTATATTTTTATTAATATTTCAAATGAAAGGTCAAGAGGATAAACAATAAAGACATTGTTTTTCAGTCCATTTTGCTTTTATTTACCAATATTAGCAGAGGGCACTGTAACTGTAAATGACCAGCTATACTGAAGTAATCGCTGGTTCAGTCTGCAACATAACCTCTGCTTGATACCGTTGAAATTCTTTGGAGGAAGACTGCTCTAACCCTGCACAGATGTGAACATCATCATGGATCATGGAATATGGAAAGCTTTTTTTTTAATATGATAAAGATTTTTTTCAGGGTTTTTTTTCTCCCTCTTCTTCAGAGAGCTTGTGCTGGGTCAGGAACTGTGAATATGGTGGGCCTGTAAAGACACATTGTATGTGATATTGGACTATACAAATATTTGTAAATACAAACAATCCGTAAAAATATGTATGTTAACTGTGATTTCAGGCTGTGTCAGAGGATCGCTGAAAGCAGACTGTGGCCAGTGGAGATCATGAGGTCGGCTGCTCCGCCAGCAAAGACAGCAAAGAGTAGCAAGCCGGTGAGAATGACACTGATAGCTTCAGAATTATGTTAGCATTAGCTCAGCAGCATGAACCATCAATAAGAAATGGGGAACAAAATCCACAGTCCTCCTCCTGCACAAAACTTCAGCTAAAGCTTACTGACAGATGCTCTACCCTTTAATGAGTGATGTGTGCATGTGTGTGTGTAGCTGTTTGAGGAGGATCCACAGGACTCTTTCCACTGTGTGACATTTGTGGACATGGGGCCGCTGCTGTATCCTGGGGTCAAACGTATCCGAGGAGCATACAGATTTCATCTTTTCTCCGAGAGCGAGCTGCTGGACAAGGTCTTTCTCTCTCTCTCTCTCTCTCTCTCTCCTNACACACACACACACACACACACACACATTAAAACATCACTCTTAACACCTTCCCACTTCCTGCAAGAAGGAGCAAACAGAAACTCACCATTTTACGACACTCAGAACTATAAATTAAATTATTCATCCTGTAGTTTTTCTCTGGAGTTCCATTGTGATTTCAACACATTCAAAACAATGACAGGTTCATATAAATAATTTAATGCAAGAAAAATTGACCAGTTTCTTACTCTGAGGTACTTGTACAGCACAATAAACAGTAAGTGTGTAGGTTGTTTAATAGATTAAAAGTGAGTTAATCATTGCCAAAGAAAACTGAGAATTGGTCAACAATTTTAATCGTGTGTTTGTGTGTGTGTGTGTGTGTGTGTGTGTGTGTGTGTGTGTGTGTGGTTGATCTGTTAAGACCAAGCAGAGGATTAGTGTGTTTAATGAACAGGCCAGGACTGCAGCCAGTCAAGTCAAAGGTCACGCTGACTCTGCTGATTTCTGCAAGGTGAAGACCAGCGGAGACAACAAGGGAGCCAAGGAGCCGGTCCAAAAGGTCAGAAATGTCTCAGAAGTCAGATAAGAGGATGTGTGTTAATCACTTCTGAGAGAAAAAAAAAGGCATTTTTAAAAATATTTTTGTCAATTTCTTTATAGTTAATACTCTAATCTCATTTATTCCATGGTTCCATGATCAGTAGGTGGAATTTGATGGACTAATATATATGTTTACCAAGGCAGCAAATTAATGGAATTTCTGTACAGCAATACAACAAACAGGGCAGAAACATGCAACAGCACTAATGCATAGCTGAGATGATGCCTGATTCAGCAGCATACAAACAGTTTTAAACAGCCTTTGATAGTTACAGAGGTAGATCTAGAAAAATATTATCTTTATTATAGCTCTTTCTCTTTCTTGCTGGTATATTAATAGAATTGTAAAAGCTTGTTCAGCCTTGGCAGTGCTATGAGCTCTAATAAGCACCCTTCTAGTTTGTGTAAAGCTTAGACTCTAATGTAAACTGTTCCATCATGTCAATAGCCTAACATTCAGAGCAGGATGGCAGCAGCTGACAATGACACCAACACTGAGCCACATGCCAACATGGACACAGACGTAAGCTGTCATTACTTCACCAGATCATACGTGTCGGTAGTGGTCAGAAATGCTGTGTCATTTGTAGGACACAGTGGAGAAAGATACTGTTCAGTAGAGAGGCAGCAAGAGTCGCAGCAGAACTTCAATACATCATACATGATATTTACAGTTGCAGCATTTAAATACTAGAGATTAATGTTGAAACATACACCTACAGTCAGTGTACATGCTTGCTGTTCAGTTATTGTTTGGAAAGTTCTACATGCTCACACCTCACCCTCCCTTTTATTGGTAGATGTATGTGGAGGCCAGAACTTACCTCATCATTGAGATCGCCTTGGAGAAGCCATTGGTACCCAAGAGGTCCCCAGAGGAGCTGGCCACCAGGTGACATGTCTTTTACAAATCCTGAGTGTCCCGTGGCCATGTTAGAGTTTGACCATGTTCTATTACTGATGCTCATTCTGGATAATGGCCATGAATACATGACTGTTATTATTATAGAAAATTCCACTTCTGACATCAGTTTCAATTTCATAATCCTCCCCATTTGAAGCCACCAGCAGTAATCATGTTGAATACATAGACCTCATTCAAACCATGAGTTGCATGGTTTGAGTGAGGTGTATTCCAGTCTATATGACAGTATTTATGATCTGTGGAACTTGAACAGAGGATTTATTGCTCCAGGAGTTAATATCAACGTAGCCTGTGGTGAAATTAGTCTATATTTCCTGTAGGGTGAAGGAGCTCATCCCTCCCAGACCCCCACTTCCAGGACGTCCTAGTACAGCAGATAAAGCAGACAGAGTAAAACACACACACACATACGTACATACACACACTGGACATCAGTGGAGAGAGGTTTGCAGATGACCTCTCTCCACTGGTGTGTATGTTCCTGCAGGCAGTGCAGGGCTTCCATAGCCAGGTCGCCAACGTGGTGGGCCAGGTTTTGGACCAGTTCACAGAGCTGTTTGGGACAGGAGATGAGGCACTGCAGTCCAGCAACCTGGAGCAAATGAAGGCTGAGCTGATAGGAGCTCTCAATGTCTCCGGGAGATATTTTGCTTTCAAGGAGCAGATGAAGGTCAGGATAATTCCTCATTTCCTAATCACAACCTTGTGATCAGGAAAGATACATATTACATCCATTCATTAACCCTGAGTTAAATCTCCACCTGACTAGGTAGTGATCAGCATCAAACTAGTCCTTTTTTTTTTTTTTTTTTTTTGATTTATCAGTTTCTTATGTCATTGTATAAACCAGGGTTTTAGGGTTTAGCATCTACTTTTCCACATGGCTTCTTATCCAGTTTTAAGACAACAAGCTACAGTGGAGATTTAATAAGTATGGCATGTGTGGGTGTTGGCAGCCACATATTTGAAACTGTAAGCAGTGAAACTTTTTCTAAAAAATTACAGTCTTGGACATGTTTTGAAATGTTTCACAGTAATGAAATTCAATAATGTCAAATATTGCATTTTAACTCTTAAAAATGTTGTGATTTGAGAAATTAAACATGTCCAGCAAACAGTCTGGTATGTTTGTAGCTGCTTTCAGTCTCATTTTTATTCCTTTTTAAATTATGAATTTTCCGTTATATTTAGCATTAAAAAGCTCTTAAAAATTCTTAAATATAGATCGATAAAACTCAGATACCCTGAAAATTATATTTTGGAAAGAAAATGATGGCCGGAAAAGGTTTTGCTCCGTTAAGTGGCATAGCTTCACTATTCCACAGAGCCTTTATACAGCAGACTAGAAAGATCTAGAGAGCAGAGAGAGACAAGTCAATGCAACCAGCTTCCCTTTGTGTGTGTGTGTGTGTGTGTGTGTGTGTGTGTGTGTATGTAGTACTCAGTGGTGAGAATTGTGCGTGATAAGATGCAGCAGACCAAGGCGTTCACTGACCCTCAGAAGCTGCAGGCATTTCTCAGCCAGCTCTATGTGTATCTCATGGATGAGATGCACATAGCTCTCAACAAGGTAACACACACACACACACACACATGCACACACACACACACACACACGCACTTGATTTGTTCANGTAACACACACACACACACACACATGCACACACACACACACACACACGCACTTGATTTGTTCATTTTGATTCTTTTCTCCTCCAGATTCTGTCGGATGACCTCCAGGAGCCCCCAGTTCAGATACAGTTGACTTCCTCTCAGCTGAGACATTTTGCCAGAGAGGCTCAGGTCATTGGACATCATCAGCAAGCTGCTCAGTACTACCAGGAAGTATAACAACCCTCACTTCTTTCCTAAAGCTTCTAATCTTCATTTTAAAGTAAAGAATGATGTTGTACGTGTTTGCTTAAAGGACCACGCTGGCAATTTTACATGTTTAAGCCCAACATACCCAACATGAATACATGTTATGTGACTGACAACCATTTTCCAAAACATAAAACTGTATTTTAGTTTTCCAGTTATTTTTCTAAATTACCTAATCTTTCAAAATTAAATGTTCAGCTGATGCACCCACCTTAAAATTCAATGTTTCACCTTCGAACACTTGTGCATGATTGTAGAAGGTGTGGTCGTTTAAATTTCTCGGTAAAATATTTCCTTGTGGGCACATACATGATCTTCTTTGTAGCTCCATGTTGAACCAGTTGAATAAAGTTAGACAAAAAACTTAATAGAACTTCACTGTAATGGATTACTTATCTCAAGCACGTTTTAATTGTCTCCAAGTTGATTTTTATAGTATAGTGGAATGAACTGAAACCAATGGCAGTCTGGTAGGTAGGAAATAATACTGAAATTTACCCCTCCAGAAGTATTTTTTATAAATGGTTGTCAGTAAACGTAATGTGTATGCAAATTGTGTATATTCTCAAATATGCAATATTACGATATTGTGATTTAATTCAATGCAAAATTCAATTCAAAATACTTTATTGTCCTTTGAGTTCTCACAAAAAGGAAAATTTTCTTCAGTATTGGCTTACCTAAAAACTCATCCATTAGAATTTGGTATTGGATTATCCATTAAGTTGATTTCCATTTTAATACTGTGATAAACTGTAAGCAATGGCTGCTTGGAATATAGGAAATCAATCTAAAATTGGTTCAGAAAATAATCAGCAGTAATGTTTCACCTTAAAAAAAAGAGATTGCCTTGTCACATGGGAGATCATTGCTGCCAAAACTCAGCAGCAGAGAGTTTTATCATTTAAGTCCAGTCTTAATTCATTACTAAGAGAGACTGACTACAACTGGTAAAATAATAGAAATAGCTGCTGAATGTTGCATTTAGCCACTGCCTTTGCACGGAAGATTAACAAACCAGTTATGAAAAGTGTGTGTTTGCGCTTTTTTCCTGGAGTTGGTTGTCCGGGAGCCTGCTGAGCCCTCCCACTGGTTTCAGTGGGGAAGCCTGTGCATGCTGACTGGAGACTACCTAAAAGCTGATGAATGTTTCTACAATGCCATATCCATCCAGCAGACACACCAGCCCAGGTTGGAAATACAGAAATACAAATTTTATTAACAAGTAAAATACTGAGGTATGAGAATGAGAGGTCAGTGCAGATGGTAAGTTGGCTGCCATTGTCTACTCAAGTATTTACATTTATATCCTCAAGTACTTTATTCAAGTATGAATGTAGGATGTTTGCAGTTTAAACACTAGAATCCGTCAGATTTTACTTTATCTATGTCTGCATGTGCTCATCCTCAGCCTCATGATGTCTGGGATCGTGGCAGTAATGTTTGAACATTACGAGGAAGCCCAGACCTTCCTGGAGAGAGCCACCAGCATTGAGCCAGCTGGTGTGGTAGCTTGGACACTGCTGGGTGAGTCTGCACTTCTGCTGATGCTGTTTAACCTGACAGTTTGCTGCTAACACAGGATAAACAGACATTAACAACTGCTGATCAATTGCTAGATATCAGAAAGTCTGTGCTGCAGTGATGGGCAGACCCAAGATACACAAAGACTATATTTTTCTTTCATTTCTGCCATTCCTTTTTCTGGTTTTAGTCCAGTTTTACTCTTTGCTGTATCAGTCATCAGTCTTTTAAGCCTGACTAAGTAGAGTTACACAGAAAATATAAAAATGCTAACGTTTGGAGATAATAGATATTGACACAAGATTCCCATCCTGAGAAACTAACACTCATCACTGTGTCAAATTTATCTGTCTGCTGTCAAGGTTTGTTCCATGAGGGCCAAAACGACTCCTTCAAAGCTGAGAAGGCTTTTCTGGAGGCCAACAGGCAGCTGAGAACAGAAGATACGATGAGGCAGAGAGATAGGGAGGAGCAAACAGACAAGGAAGAAGAGAAAGACAAGGATGAGACAGGCAAGAAGAAGGAGGAGGAAAAGATGTGAAGATAAAAGATAAGAATGAGAAGGAGGTTATATTGCATTCTGCTTGATTTCTCTGCTGTTATATTTGTGCCAGTGATAACTGGGAAACAAAAGAGTATTTCAGGGTATTTTAGTTTTATACCTGAAGCCTTTCTGGCCCCAAATGGGATTCTCTTACATTCTAATTCACTTGCATTGTTAATACTTTCTTACATCATTCACACTAGATGCGGTAAAAGCCCGGGAATTATTTAAATTAGCTTACATTTAGTTTCTTTTATTCTCCTCCATGGTTTTTGATTTCATCTATGAAATATCAGGACAAAACATGCTATATTCTGAAGTTAAAGATTTTTTTTTAAAATTACAAATACGTAATTGTAGTAGTCTCGTCTGCCACCAGAAGTTACTGCACTGCTAAGGTAAACATGGGTCACGTACTGAAATCACATCCCTGGAAAGATTACAAAAATAATAAGACTTATTGTTTTCTTATACCTAGAGGGCACAGACCAAGGCTCAGAATCACATCAAGGGCCTCCAGCAAGCAATATCAGTTCCAGATCAGATCCAGCTAAAATCTCCTCTGTTATCTACCGGGAGACTGTACAGTTCCTGCTGCAGAACAATGCCCTGCAGGTGAAAATGCACACAGCAGTTAGTGGTCACAAAAACTAATCTGTCAGCTGAAAAAAACAAACAAACAATGAAAACCTACAAAGTACAATAATGTTGAAGAGTCATTCTGTGACTAATTTAAAGAAGATCTATCATCATTATTGACCACTGTTGATCTGAAAGTGTCATGGGACAAAATAAAATATCAGCTTTAGTAACAAACCCTCCTCCAGGTGCCAAATGATTTTTCTGTGTCATCGTAGCCTCAGCCTCTTCCACAAAAATCTAATTTAAAAACCTGTGTGCTGTGTTCGTGGTTTTCTGTTGTCAGATGGCGGAACGTGCTCTAGCCCAGGAGCTGCTATGTTCAGATGGCGGCCGTACTGTCTCCTTCCTCCTCTGTCTGGCCCAGTTGCAGCTGCTTAGAGCGGACTACTGCAGTGCTGCTGCCAGCCTAAAAGAGGCGCTGTTTCATGGCTTCCAGGTACTCACACTGTGACTTCTGGCTGCATATGTCAGGACTGTAAAGTTTTGAACTGTTACACTGTCTGTCATTGAGTCTCTGGTCTCTTGGTACTGACTAATTCCCGCACAGTTAGATACAGCAATGCACAGTGTGCTTGGTATGTTGTCCTGTGCACACGTGGAAATTAAACTGATCACTGAGTCCACATACTAATCTGAGATCGGCCGTCCACATTGAGCAGGATGTAGATGTGTGGGCTCTCAATGGTCACTGTCACTACCTGAGTGGGAAGTTCAGAGATGCCCAGCAGAGCTACGAGAGGAGTCTGGACTTCCAGCAGTTACCAGAAGAAGCCTACTCTGTCTTCCTCCGCCTGGGATCCATCTATCTTCAAGAGGAGAAGGTCAGATTCTGAGAGGCTTCAATGTTTCTGATCATTCTGTCAGATCAATTAGTATATGCTGATTTCCAATAGATTAACCAGTTCTAGAAAATGTTTCAGACATGGAAGAGTCCTTGAAAATTACTAAAATATCCTGGAGATCAGATTCACTGTATAGCTGTCTGCAGCAACAGTAGGTCATTGAAAATGTACTGGAAAAGATTTCTTGAAAAAAGTGGGAATCCTGACAGGAAATAGTTTGAAACAGTTTACTGAATTTTTGAGGTAAAAGCTGCTAGACTAGCTAAACTTCTGTGTTGTGTTATGTTATGTGAAGACAACATTAGACACTGATGCATTAGAGAGGTTTGGCATTTTCCTTTAATTGAAGACAAGGTTTTTGTTGAAGAACATGTTCATACTCAAACTACATATGTCAAAGTAATATGTTGAACATACTGTGGCATATTGTAGCTACAGAAACTAAATCTGACATTTTTATCCAGTTGTAAGGTGTGGGTGGAGTATGCTTAAATGTACTTCTGCAATTCTCCAAATGCCAATGCTCCACTGCTGTTATCAAAAACAAATTAAATCATATGCAAAACCCAAGAAAATACAATGCAGGAAAACCAGAAACTCATATGTGAATTTATTTTTATCAACAAGTTCTGCTGAAGTGGCTTCATTGTAGAAATCACAAAGAAACAACACTTATTCCAATGGATTAAATTTCAAGGATTTTAATTGATTTTGTATGTTTGAGCCCAGTATATACAACCCACATACATTACATTACTGCCAACCGTTTTCCAAAACAAGCCACTGGAGTGGTAAATTTCATAATTTCTTTTCCTACCTTCCAAACTGCCAGTAATTTGCCAAATATTTATATATATATATATTTGGCAAATTATTTAATTTAACTGACTCAGCATGAAGCTTCACGAAAGAAAATGTATCTCTCCCAAGGAATGTAGTCCCAAGAGAAGATTGCTTTAAATTTAAACCCTCTGTAATCATTAGCAGGTGAAACATTACATTTTCAGATGGTCTATCACCTGTATATTTGATTTTGAAAAATTAGGGCATTCAGAAAAATTAACACTTAAATACAGTTTTATGTTTTGGAAAATGGTTGTCAGTAATGTAACGTGTATGCAAGTAGTATTTATTGGAGTCAAACATACAAAACAACTGGTAAGCTCCTTTAAATAAATAAAAAATATTATCAAACACCTTGTAAGTCTAACTGAATCTGCCTTTCTGTGGTGTGAACCTTCAGTTTGAGCGAGCCAAGGCCATCTACCTGCAGGCGAGCCATCACTCCCCATCCTGTCTGACCTGGCTTGGCATGGGCATCGCCTGTTACCGGGTNGGCGAGCCATCACTCCCCATCCTGTCTGACCTGGCTTGGCATGGGCATCGCCTGTTACCGGGTAAAACTCCACCTGCAGCCCACACTGACCAAGCAAACATAGCAGCTTTGGAAAGAGCAGCCTTGGATTATCAAAGGATGATGGGTTAGTGTGGTCATTCAAATGCAACATTTGGAGTAAGATGCTCTAAGCAGGCTTTAAAGTAACAACACAAAGACCAAATGTTCTGGTTCTGGTTTATTTGGTTGGTTTCTATTTCTTGGTCTTTTTTTTTCTTAATTTGAAGACCACGCATCAGCCAGTTTCCCGTAATGAATATCGGCTATACTGATTAATAGGTGTCAATGCGTCCCTAACAGAGAGAGAGGGAACCCATACTGCCACACAGACATTCACCGGACAATGATCTTCATCCCGATCTTATATTCCCACAAATTTCACTAAAATGCAATGAAGGGAAAACATCCTGAGTTTAAATTGGGTTTTTGAGGAAATAATAAGATATGGCTTTTGCTTGAATTGGTTCCTGCACATGTGGTTTCACATAGGCATGATAGACATGGCATAGATAGATAATCTTTCAAAATCAAATGATCAGGTGATTTACCCATCTTAAAATTAAATGTTTCCTACTAACACTTGAGCACGATTGTAGAAGGCTCAGTCGTTTTAATTTCTTGGTAAAAGCAGTGTTCTCCTGGGACTATATTTCCTGGCGGATACAGTACATTGTCTTCCGTGGAGCTGCGTGCTAGGTCGGAAAGAACGACGTGTTTATTGTGATGGATTACTTACCTCAAACGCGTTTCAAGTCTCTACAAGTTGATTTTAATAATGTACTGGAGTAAACTGAAACCATTAACAGTCTGGAAGGTAGGAAAAAATGAGAAAAAAAGATTTTTTTAAAAATCTTCCGCTCCAGTTTGTGTTTTGAAAAATAGCAAATATTACATGTATGCGGGTTGTGTGTGTGTGTGTGTGTGTGTGTGTGTGTGTATGTATATATATATATGTATGTATGTATGTATGTATGTATGTATATTGGTGTCAAATATGCAAACTCATAGCCATTTTGTTTCAAGGGGAATTAGCTCAAATGGTAGAGCGCTCGCTTAGCATGCGAGAGGTAGCGGGATCGATGCCCGCATTCTCCAATGAACATAAGCTTTTCAGTACCCTGAAACAGTTTTTACAAGCAATTTTTATTAACTGTGCTTATTTTTGTACTGGAATGCGAGGAAGCAACACATTGAAACGTTAACATCTGTATAGTGGGAGCTAAACCGTTACGTTGGTACAGCATGTGATAGGAAATCGTTGGTACAAGAACCGTAGATCTTCCTGTTTTGTACCGTCTCCTTCGATAGCTCAGTTGGTAGAGCGGAGGACTGTAGAACAAACACGGAAATCCTTAGGTCGCTGGTTCGAATCCGGCTCGAAGGAACTTTTTTTTTTTAATTATTATTTTCATACAATGGAAATAGGTCTCTCTCTCTCTCTCTCTCTCTCTCTCTGTGTGTGTGTGTGTCTAGCTGGAGGAGATGGCTGAAGCTGAGGATGCTCTGACAGAGGCCAACCATTTGAACAACCTGAATGCAGAGGTGTGGGGTTACCTGTCTCTGATCTGCCTCAGGGTGAGTGATGATAGCACACATAAAAACACATGAGCTGTGTCCACATACTAAGACTGAATGTAATCACAACAAATCACCACATCACAGGTATTCACCTTCACTTCCATTACTTATTCATGGCATGATCTTCTATTTTCCAGCTGTCCAGCAACCTGAATATGTTGTTGCCTATTAACCTCATGATGATCATCTTTTTTTTTTTTTTTTTTTTNTTTTTTTTTTTTTTTTTTTATCACTTCTTCTTTTTCAGTCTGGCAGACAAGCAGAAGCAGAGCAGACTTATAAATATGCAATAAGGGTGAGCTGTACTGCGTTATAATGCTGATTTTAAATATATGATCATTATAAGTATCACAAGATAGAATAACAAAAGTTCTTTATTCAATTGTGAAACATGAAACATCTCAGCAGCAGCATTGATGTTTTATTAACAAGAGAAGTTTGTTTTACACTGAGATTCTTTGTGTTATCATGATTTATACTATGGTGCAAATGAAAACTTCAGGGTTATATTGTACTACAAGTACAGTTATATTTGAATATTTAGCAATAAGTTTTCAATTAAAATAAGCATTCATCTGTAACTTTGTCTGATCAAAATATGTCTTCATCATTCCAGTTTTAAAGTCATGTACTGTTTTAAAGTCATGCTTCTCTCATTCCATTTTCTGCTTCTGTCTGATTATTATTAGTGATGTTGACTTTAAATGTTTTTTTTTTTTTTTTTTNTTTTTTTTTTTTTTTTTGGTCTGCAGTTGAATTTGCAGAAAGAGTCACTCCTCAGGGAAATCAAAGAGCTGCAGGATCAGTTGGGCTTTGGTGATCCCTTCTTCCATTTCTGAGCTGGAAAGAGATCTGAAGCTAACTATGCAGTCTGGCATACAGTGTTACTGATGAACATCGCATTTATGAAACTGACGCCAACTGAATGATAATTAATTAAAGATATTTTTCATTTACAGTAAATATAGTATAGTATAGTGAAATATAGTAATATATAGTGTATATAGTAATATATACAGTATATAATATATATAGTGATATATAGTAAATATATTGCTATATTTCATAGATTTATTGATAAATCTTATTTAAAATGTTAATGCCGTTCTTTCTGTAGGTTCAGTAACTTTCAGTTTGTAAATGTCTTTGTAAATTTGTGTTGATTCATTTTTGTCATTGCATTGAGTTTATTTTTATTGCATCCTTTTAGTGTGTGTATATTTAATAAGCCTTTATTCTGATAATTAACTGTCATAGATATTTCATTAAACTTACAGTTATTGTATCCTTTATGTTTGAGGACATAAATGTTTGAAAACTGCCACAAACTTGGAACATTTGCACAAATATCATAAACTCACTATTGACAGGAAGTATGTTACTGTATGAATTAAAAAAAAAAAACAGATCTGTGCTACATATAGGCAAAAANAAAAAAAAAAAAAAAAAAGATCTTGCCCACTTCAGTCTGCAATGTGAACGTAGATTAGTGGCTAATATCAGGAAATGACTAATTACTGGTATGCACTCATGAATGTGCAGAAATTGATAAAGTGATTCAGAAGCCCTCTGGTGTGGAAACAACACAGGCAGCTTATTATTCACAGTGGAATTCACCACTTTAGTTGGGTTTATTGTACAAAAACAAAAATATAAACTTTTTATAAACACAAACTGTTGCACAAATACGTTTCAAAGCTCTCAAGGCATTCTTTCTGATAACTACCTTCAAGTCAGTCAAAGAGAAACAAGCAAACTCTGATCAACAGTCAAATCATTGTATTATAAATTATTTATGGATACACCGCTGCTCCTGATCAGTGGATATGATTTAATCCACATAAATGTGTATGCCATACCTCCCAAAATCCCTGATGTCAACCTGATTTATCTGATTATCGGCTGAATGACAACCAGTGTACAATCTCTGCAGCTTTGCATGAATTCCTTCGTTGTCATTTTACAAGAAACTTCAGCCAATTCCATTTATTTCTGTAATTGAAGTGCTCTTTAAAACTACAAAATGAAAGCAGACAAAATAAATTCAATTCAGGTGTATTACTGAGTGTAATTTTGAGAGTGCCTTGCGGTAGGTTTGATTTGTCAAAATTGTACCTGCATCTCATAAATGAATAATTTGCATTTACAGTGCGAAACTCCAACAGAAGGCAGGTGGAAATTTACCTGTTGTTTCTATCCAGATTGTTTGGTTTCCACTTTTCAGACAGTTCTGTTAGTGTGAAATAGATGCAGATCACACAGATTTTATAGCATAGCTTTTCCATATATGTACAGCATTAACAAAATAAAAACAAAGGAGCGGGTGGTGACCAGTTATGTCAGGTCATGTCATAAACTATTAAGAAATAGTACAAGCAGAAAAACCAAGTTTGATGAGACATCCTGCTAAAGGGCCTCACCAGATTTTGGCACAATCTCCCATAATTCATGGATTGCATTAAATACATTAAAAAAAAAAANAAAAAAAAAAAAAAAAAAAATATATATATATATATATATTTCCAGAAGTTTCACATGCATTTGAAAAAGGATTCCTCCTAGTTTTGATACATATTTAAATAAGTCATTTAAGATTAATTCTGAATGAACAAAATTCACAGAATGTGTTGGAAAGTCAGATATCTTTTAAAATGTTGATGGTAAATTTGGAAACACACTTTTATATATTTGTCAAATGTATTTTCTTTCCACATGGGTGACAATCCATGGTAGCATTTTCCTCTGGTTCTGGGCCTCTGTAGTATTTTGTGTGTTGGATGCTGAGCCTCGTCACGGTGAGATCACTGCTGGACCTGAGCAAAGACTTCTTGCAGCCATGGTGAATCCTCATAGAGGCGAGGGTCACCCAGACACTCAGAGGTCCGCTTGTAGAAGTAGTAGTACAGAACAGATGCTGTGCAGAGGAAATATTTTAAGGGTTTAACATGCCATTTAATGCTAAAAAGCAGAAAGAACATTTTATTGTTTTCCCTTTTTTCAGTGTGCTGTAATGGTTATCTGTGAAAGGTTACTTAGCTCATGTAAGTCTCAAGTCTCTGCAGCTGATTTACATAGAAGAAGGTTGTTCATTAGAGTACATACCTCCACCAGGCTGAACAATTTGGGTTTTTTTTTTTTAAATGATGTACTGGCCTAAAGAGAAAAATGGCTACAATAAACATGATATTTTTCTGGATCATCAGCATCATCTCAGCTGCACATTTGTTGCATGTTTATGCCTTTTCATGTCCCTTGTCCATATCCATGTCCCTTATTTTAGTCTGCTAGATCTACATTCTTATCCAGATCCACACCAAATTTCACTATTCATAGTATATTATGAAATTAATAATATTTTTTAAAATTAGATTATATATTCCTTAAAAATATTGAAAAACACTATCTAGCAATGTTAAGAAACTTTACAAACTCCTCTATCCCTTGATCCAAATCAACACTAACATTTAATAGGATCTTCCCTTGGCCAAGCCCCACCCTTCCAGTGAATTTCATCAAAATCAGTTTGTAACTTGTCGAGTAAACCTGATCACAATAAAGAAGGCACTCTGAGACTGCATACCTCTGTCAAAGCCAACAAAATCTCCAACTAAAAAAAGAAACCCCCACCTCAACTGTAAAAGCCTTAGCATTTATCACCCAAAAATTCTCAGTATTTATGTCAAACATTTTATCAACTCTCCACATTTCATGCCAGAAAATCAAATTTTCATTGTTTTTGTTAAAAAATGAGCCACATTGCTAAACTGCAAATCGGCCCATTAGCATTGAACTTATATAGGCTAGAAACGTCTGATCTGGATCACCTCCAAAATTTAAATACTCCTTTCTCTTGACATTATCTACCTATCCCCCAAATTTCATCAAACTGTCCTTAACTTTTCAAGATATCCTGCTAACAAACAGACAAATGCCGGTGATCACAAAACCTCCTTGGCAGTGGCAACAAACAGAAAATACTATGTGTGCATGCAATGCTATTCAGCAGCAAACATGTGAATTCCTGGATGTGGCACCATCTTACCAGCACCTGAATGTAGCATAATAGCCATTTCTAATGGTTAGAATTTGCCAAAATCCACTCAGTCCATTTAGGATAGCTTTCCTCAAAACAAACGAATGTGTGAAAAATTATGGTGACATAAATAATGTAATGATCCTTTAACCTTCAAAGTTTCTTAGTTTTCCAATGAGCAGCTCTATTCTTATGCTTCAGGTCAGGTTACTTGAGATTCACATAAATATTGTAAAAATGTGCAAACAAGTCCTCCTCACAATTATGTGCAAAATGATAAAGCATGACAGTGGAGTTTACACTGGCATAATGTGGTAGATTCACAACAAGTGAGATGCAGATGATGCAACACTGACTGACATGCTGAGTAACAGTTTGGAAACAAAACATAACACACTTTGTCTGATGACTAATATCTAATAAGATATCACCAGCAGAGAACAACAACAACTAGACTGTAAATCCTTTATCCACTTATGAGCTTATACATGCATGAAAATCACACCCACATGGCTGCTGAAATCACTGCGCAGAGCCTACAAGTATGGGGGGAGATGCACAAACATGCAAATACCAAATAAATTTTTTATTTTTGCAGAGGTGAAGTGGTTATATGTGAAATCAGAGAGGTGAAAATCTATTACTGCAAACTCTGAGAGAGATAAAGAGAACTCGGCATTCAATATGAGATCTAAAGGTATCTGCTCTATAAGTTCAGGTAAGGACAAAGAGAAAAAGAAAAGCTCTGCTGTATGCTGATATTTTTTTAAATTTATATTTCACTTGCATCATTTTGTTTACGCCGCATTGATCCGAGGGAATATGTGCACTGAGTAAAAATCTACATATGAAAAAGGAGAAAACTTTGTTCTGTCACATCTATTGCTATTGACCATTATTAAACAACAGCAAATCTCAGGAGAAAATAGTAACTAAAGAGCTACACATATGTTTTAAGTGGAAAAAACTCATTTTAATATGTTATCTTACCAGTTCTTTGGAACACAAACAGCACCTGAAGTCCATCTGTCCAAATAAATCTATTGGCATTCAGCCAGCGTAAATTCTGTAAAGATTATGAAGAAAAAGCCACATTTTTATTTTAATCCAAAAGCTATAACAGATCATAATGACTCTTTATAAGTTCTATTTGCCAGCTCAATGCTTCAGTACTTAGATGATGAAGTATCAAAGTGTTGATATTTTGATACTTGGCATCAAAGCATCAATTATGATACTTGATAAATGGTTTATCATAATTTAGTCATGATAAACCATTTGTCATAACTAAATTATGAAGGCTGTGACTGAATCACCAAAATCCATTTGATTTTAATTGTAAAACTGGACAGATGTATAAAATGAGGTGTTCAAAGACCTTTGGACACTGATCTTTCAGTCTTAACAGACAGGACATTGAATATTTGGCATGTATCTTTTGCCAAGTCTCTAATTTTCTATTTGTACTTTAAGTTTATTGTACTTGTTCCCTTATTGAGGTGCATGTTTCAAGGAACTTTTTTTTTTTGTTCGTTTTTAATACAGCACTAGTGAATTTAAATTAAAAGATTACATTATGCAGTTTGTTTTCATGGATGTGTAATTTTTAAAAAACTGGAGATTTTTAATCTATGTTTCTTTAGCCCAATATCACATACAATATGTTAAAAGGATTAGAGGCCGACATATCATCAATTGCATTTCTGCGCGTACATACCATAAGCCAGGAATGGAGTATGATACTGAAGGTCAGATAGAGAGCAGAGAGCATTAGCAGAGCTCTAAATCTCTCCAGCAATATGGCCACCAGGCCAATTCTGAACACGTAGGTGTTAAACAGCATCAGCAGAATGATGATCAGGTTAAAAAGGATGGCAATGTCCTGGATACTGGCATAGAAAAACATAAAGGATAGATGGAGAGGAGAGGAGAGGAGAGGAGTAAATGTAAGAGTAGAAGCAGAGAGGTTTCATTTACAGGCTTACTGTCTGTGGATGGTTTTCTCCTTGTGCCATATATAACATTTGGCCCCTGAGATTGCAACAATACCAAGCAGTCTGCAGGAAATCTTGCTTACATGAAAAGTACCAGCTGGACAGCAGGCTCGGTCCTCAGCAGCTCACTGAAGGAGTTGACAAACAGGTCGAAGGAGAGCAGAATCAGCTGAATCAGCAACACCAGGGCGTAGTTGCTGGTTTGGAGCGTCTCCGGTCCGAAGGCTTGCTGCCCCGGTGGACTGTGGTTCCACGCTGGATCCAAGGCTGCACTGCACTCTCACACACTACATACAAACATCAGTCCTCACACAATGTTGCTGACTGAGCCCTTAAAGAGGCGTTCACATGTTCTCTGTGTCCATGTTGAGTGGCCAAATGCAAGTAAATGACGGCAAATGGGGTTACAACACATTAGGGCTCCATTTTGAGTTGATCAAATTAGTCCTATCTGCTTGAAGGAACTGAAGTCCTTTAAAAATTTCGAAAGTGTGGTCAGGTTGCAGAATGAGTCATCTGGAATTTATGGATGCCAGGTTGTCCAGACTGTTTTTCATAGTTCCAGTTGTTGTAATGCATTATGGCCTATGGCACAGTGAAAGCCTCCAGCAATGGTGATCTGTGCCACTAAAGGCACACCGGGTTTTTGAAACTTTTATACGATTAACGGTGAGACATCAACACCAAATCCAGCAGAGACTCTGTGGAAGGAGAGAGGAGAGACACATTAGCATTCTGGTGGAGTGGGTAATGCTTTTTTGTTTGTCTCAGAAAAAAACAAAAGAACCAAAAAAAAAAAAAAAAAAANAAAAAAAAAAAAAAAAAACAAAGTCAGATCAGAATTATTATTACTGTGATTGACATGTAGTACAAAGATCCAGCTTTGGGGCAGGGACATTGAGGATAAGGTACTTTAGAGTTGAGTGAGGAAACACTCAACTGTCCATTATTAGCAGGATTAATGATATTAGCAGCCATCTTAGAGGATTTATTGTCATCTATCCATTGGAAGGATAGGAACATTCAGCCTTTTTTGACCTTATAAACTCACAGCATCTTATAGCTGCTAAATGACATAGATATTTAGGCACCATATAAAAAATGAGTTACTGGTACCGCTGAATCATAACTATTCTTGGTGCACTAGCTGAAGAATTTTGGAGGGAGACATCCATGAAAATGCTTCCACTGACACTAGCCAAAGTATGAGTGACCTGGTTTGCTCACAGTGTTCTGAAATCGAATGTGGACAGGTGTGGTGATGAATTAACACATTTGACAAAGTGAACAGGGTATGAGCAGCAGAGGAGAGGTCATGTTTGCTAAAGCAACAGTACTGGTCTGGCTTTCTTGTAAATGATACTACTTTCTCCAAATGTCCAACAAAGTCAAATGCAGAACCATCAAATTAGATTAAAACTAACTACACAAGACATGAACATGAAAATAATGTTTACCATTTAGCAGCAAAGCAAACTCCAAAACTCACAAACAGCGTCTCCCTCAAAAAGAAGTTTTGTTTTGAGGATCATACGGTATCCCAGAAAATGACAAACATACATCTGCATTCCTCCAAGTAAATTCTCATCCAGAAAATAAAGATATTTTCTTCAGGCAAATTTATTGTCGTTTGAAAAATGAACAAGTCCTTTCCCTGCTTGTCGCCTCTGAGAGTGTTAGATAAGTAGGTAAATCTTTGTCTTGTCTAACAGACTCCTTCACAGTGACACCAGGCGGATCCTCTTATGACCCCAACATACATGCTGGGGCTGTATTTATAGCTTGGCACAGCTGTGGCAGGTGTGAGGAAGATTAGGACCAGCTTTAAATGCTGGAGCGTCAACTAGCAGACTGAATACTTACTTATTCTTGAAAGCTTTCCCACTGAGGCAGTGTTACCAGTCCTACTGAAAAGCCTTGGTTGTTATGGTCATGCCAATTCTGCTGCTTAATGCTGCCTGAGTTAATCTTCTTATGAAACACCTTAACAGCTTGCATACACAGAAACGACATACTGTCTTTCAGCAATGCTAGAAGAAATAAATATGTGTGCCTGACATGACTGACAAATGATCCAAGTTCATGTGGAGCTACAAACAGCTCAACTTGCAGCATAGACTGGCAACCCGAATCTCTAATAGATGGGCACCTGATTACGGTCATGGAATACTATAAATTGTTGAGCATTTGCTTTCATATAAAAGCCTGTTGTTCACCACTGTTGACATTCTACTGTAACTGAAAGTAGTGTTGAGTAAATTGATCCTGTGTTGAGAATGTGCTTTCTTTGTGTGCTTTCTTGAAAGAAGTTGAGGTTTTTTCACTTTGAACAGTCATTTATTACAAATGACAACAGATGAAGTCTATAGCTACTTATAATTGGATGCTGTCTGAGATTTTTCAGTCAGATTTCTATGAAAGATTACTGCAATTATTCTAGGAAAGGCATCTAGAACAAAGGCAGAGGAGAATTACTGCCATCTAGTGGTTACAGTGGTTACACTACATTGCTGCGACACACAACAGGGCAGGGCCAGTAAAAGTAGGCCCAGCTTTTTAGAATACATTTACTCAAGTACTCACAAGGCTGGTAGATAAACTGGGTAAAGTTGGCAACAGACCTTCAGGGACCACAAAGGCCTTAGGTTTGACAAAAATAAAATAAAACACTACTTTTCAAACCAATTATATGCAGAAAGTTGTATATTTTAAGGTCTGTTTCATTTTCTATTGTGTTAAAAAGATTTTGTCAAGAGTCCAAAAACAGTGTTTTTTAATCCAGTAGGAGCATTCCTGCCTGATAGTACAAATAATTTCATATTTTTTTTTAGAGTGGCACTATACAAAATCATCAATCTTAAGCCTTAAATGGGATGTTTATGCAAGAAATCCAAAATTGATGAACTGAAGCAGTTTTGTAGAGAGGAATGGGAATGCCCTAAAATTCCACCTCATTGTTGTGCAAGTCTGATCAGCAGCCACAAGAAACATTTTGTGGAGGTTGTTACTTCTAAAATAGAGTCTACTGGGTTTTAAAGGAGCAACCAGTAATTTTTTCATGTGCCCCCAGTACGCACAACCCACATACATGTACATTACTGCCAGCCATTTCCCAAAATATACTACTGGAATGGTAAATATTAGAATTACTTTTCTTGTCTTCTGAAAGAGGTAATCCATCACAGTAAACACAATGTCTATTAAACTTTTTTTTTTTTTTTTNTTTTTTTTTTTTTTTGTCAAAATAACTTAATTTACCCAATCCAAGACAGAGCTACACAGAAGAAAATGTATGTCTCTGCCAGTGAATACAGTCCCAGGAGACTGCTTCTCCTGAAGGTGGTCTTTACTGATTTTGGCAATTGTGCATAAGTGTTAGTAAGCAAAATATTGAATTTTAAGGTGTATCACCTGAACATTTGATTTTGAAAGATTAGATTTGGCAAAATGACATGAAACCTAAAATATGGTTTTATGTTTCAGAAAACTATTGGCAATAATGTAACGTGTATATGGATTGTGTTGAACTCAAACATGCAAAATCTCCATTAAATACTCCATTATGCTCCATTAAAAAAAAAAAGNGGGTCAGATACTATTTCCAGCCTGGACTGTCAATGATTAAGAATATATTCAAGGTAATCCATGAAAGCAACTCCAAAGGATTAATTTCTTTCAAAGAAAATATTCAAGGTAATCCATGAAGGCAATTCCAAAGGATTCATGATTCATTCAGGATTAATTTATTTTTGCCATTGCAGATATAGGTTTTAGTGGGGAAATGATTATTAAGGATCTGCTTAATTAGGAATGTTGCCACAGGAGATAAAAATTCACCTTCTGAGCAATCACAAACTATATACACTGTAAGAGTATCTAGTAATAAATTACAGTCATTCTTACTCATAACAAGAGCCTTTTCTGTGGCTTTATGTCACTTTTCTGTACAGCTCTTGTCATCTTCTACATGGCAATTATAGCCCTAACTATTTTTCTTTATTGTCTATATAATTATATTTCGTGATCATAAACTCATTGTTGAACTTTCCCATGGAGGCTTTTTCTCCTTAACTGGGTTGAAAGGCAGCTTTATTTTAGCCAGCAGAAACTACAAAATAAGGATTTTACTTTTTTTTTGTATCTTCTCTGGATCTTCAAAAATGCAATGCTATCATATTTTGGGAATAATCTAGCTACTGATTTGCTACAGATTAAGTTAAATCCTTAAAAATGTAACAGTTTGATAGTGGAAAACATGTTTCTAACCATATTATGGTCATGAAGTCATTCTTATCACATGAAGAATGTGAGCTGAGGGACTTGAGGAAGGAGTTATGACTTGAAGGAGTTATTATATGAACAAAGCCATAACACTTAGAATATAAAATGCTAAAAAAAAAAAAACCCGGGAAATATTTTTTCCTTTGCTTCACTTTCCTTCCTAAACAGAAAAAAATAATAATAATAATATTGCCCTAGGATAGAAAAAATCCAGAAACAGTAAAGGTGGCCCGGGGTGGAGTCAGCACATTCAGCCTCTTTGCTGCATGAGCTCACCCTTCAGCTTTTCTGCCCTCCTTCTTCACTGGGCTTTCACAGACTGGGCTTTCTCCGTGGGAAGTGGAGTGAAAACAGACGAAATTTAAGTTGATTTTTCTTTTTACACATTTAATCTCTATCGACAGAAAATCAAAGAAAGGGCAGGTAAGTAAAAGCAGGAAGTGCTTCTGTGTTTCCTCGCTATTTGCAGCCTCTGCGGTGTCGCATTACTCAGAGCAGCATTGTCGTCTTTTCTGATTTTAGAAAAAGAAATATTTATTTTCTGCACTTTATAAATGATGATACGCTATATAATTCTGTAAAGGTTATTGTCCCGTTGACACAATAAATCGATTCATTCTTGTCTTTCGGTACTGTTTGTAGGAGCACAGAGCAGAGAAAATACAGAACGTTAGCCTTATAGCTAAAAAGATGCGCTGAAGTTGTAAAACACAAACTTGTTTTTTTAATTTGAATGAGCGATATTAAGTAATAGTACAGGTTTGGGGTTACTTTGTGAAAATTGTTTAGGCTGAGACAGTTAACTGAACTGAAACATAAAAATATCAGCCACTAGAGGGCGGTCTTCCTTTGTTTTATCATAGTTGACTTGCTGTTAGATGCTACGTTGCTGTTTGATGCTAAGAAACATAAGCTGAGTTGCCAAAAAGCTCCAAAAGACTCGAGAGATGTTGTTTCTGATGTTACATTCCAGACACATGCTGTAGATTAATCTTTATTTTTTATTTAGGTAAAGGGTTTATCGTGAAACATTTTAAGTGCTTTTTTGAAAACAAAACAAAACAAAACACTCTACATTAGTTTAGCTGTAAAACGTCACATGAATGCCATAAGTAGATTGAAATTGGCAGAAATCAGCGTTATCTTACACCAGACAGACACGTACCTAAATTATATGACTGAAAATTGATTTACTCAAGCATGTCCATTTGCTTTTAATCAGAGTAAGGAAGCTCTGCATTTCCTCACCTGCCATGCTTCCCATGAACCTCAAGTTTTGCCACAAAGTTAGTTTGATTAGTTTGAAATGATTAGAGGTTTGCAATAGGGAATAATGCATTGAACATCATTCAGTGCATCACTCCTAATGCATTATACTGTAAAGCTAAAGGAAAATAAAAAGGTAATATGTGCCTTTTAAATTAAGATGCTAGGAAATTATGTGTGGATAGAGAACTTGAAGAAAGACATTTTTTGATGATTATTCCTCAAACATCATCTGAAGTGACATCATTTATAATGATAACAGCAAATCTGGATCAGCAGTCAGTGAGCTTAGAGCTGTTCTGTAGAATAGTTTTTTATGTATATTTTCCCATATGCAATACAGATGTCACATATTATCCTATGCTTATTAGCATAAAAAATGAGCAGTTTGACAAGTGTCCATATGTGCAGCAAACCAACTGAGTTGTCTACAGATCATTTCAACCATAATTATATTAAAGGTAATATATACACGTGCAGAAAGTTGTTCATAAGTAATTTTCTTCCAGTTAGATGAACATTTCACTTGATTCTCTTGGAAGACAAATCTGTCTAATCATTTCTGATAACACATAAAGTCACAGTAAATTAAACTGGCAGTTTAATGAAATACCAGTATAAAATTAAAATTGTTCTAATGTTTTGATACCCTGGAATGTGTGATTGTGCTAAAAAGAAACTGTGGTTACTTATCTCATTCTTCATCCGGCAGGTCTGAAAACACCTCATGTACTTAAACGCCACATGAAAATGTAATTTTGTTTGCTTATGGAGACAGTAAAAACTTTTGTGGACCTGTGCCAAATACTTCAACAGAACAACTTTCTGCAGACAAAACAGCCATTAGCTTACTAAGTGTAACTTATCACGGTGAGTCCCAGACAGGTGTGTCTGGGCTTTGTTTCCATGGTAACACTCTTGTACAAATGCCTTAATGAAGATATGACATTCTTCAACCAGCCAAAGCTTATAAGTCAGATCAGTTATATCAGTCAAATCAGCTAATAAGAAAATCAAATTTTTACCAAAATTAAAACCTGAATATTCAAACAATATTTTTCACCTTATTGCTTTAAAGGACTGGTGATGAGCATATTTCAGCCGAATATATACAACCTGCAAACATATTATGTTACCGACAACCATTTTCCAAAATATACTCCTGGAGCGAAATTTTAGAATTTTTTTCCCCCTGCCAATCAGGCTGCCATTGGATTCAGTTAATTCCAGTACGCTATAAAAATCAACTTAATAGAGACTTGAAATGCACTTCAGATAAGTAATCCATCACAGCGAACACCATGTCTATTAAGTTTTTTGTCAAAGTACCTTCTTTATTTAACAATCAAATACAGAGCTGCATGGAAGACAATGTATGACTCCGCCAGGGAATATAGGTCCAGGAAAAGATGGCATTTACAGAGAAACTAAAATGACCGTGCCCTCTACAATCGTGCAAAAGTGTTAGTATTGAAAACACAGAATTTTAAGGTAGGTGTATCACCTGAACATTTGATCTTGGAAGATTAAGGAATTTGCCGAAATAATAAGAAAACTAAAATAAGGTTTTATGTTTGGAAATTGTTTGTCAGTAACGTATTTGCACGTAGTATGTATTGGGCTTACAGATGCAAAACTGATGGTATGGGCCTTTAAATAAAAATACATATATATATATTTGTAAAGTATTGAAAAGATGGTTACAGCTTTTCTTGACTCAGCTGTGGCTTGTGAAGGTTGAAAGCACAGAAGAAGGAATTGTCCATTAAGTCTTGTTTGAATATAATTAACAGGAGCATGCTAAGGGAGGGGGTCTGCTGTAACAGATGGTCAGCAGACACACACATTCACAAACACACACACACACACAAACACACACACACACACAAACACACACACACACACACACACACACAGTACATCTGAGCAGAGTGTGTATGGGGGGGGGGACAGTTTGATGAACAGCTAGAGGAAGGCGAGTCTGGACTTGACTGGCAAGTGAGTCAAGAAAATTGTGGGGTAAAAATGAAGGTACGCTCCATGAACCAAGACGACATGGAGGCACTTGCAGCAGTTGTGGTGCTACATTCTGCTCTGTAAATCTCAAAAATAAACATAAAAATCTCTGATGTACTTAGGAGGCGTGTTTGGTGGCATTGCATCCAGTTTCTGTGGATACTAAGATTGTTAGAATAAACTTGCCCCTTCTTATTTCTCAAAACTTAGGCCTGACATTACTTATCCAGCTGAGGTGATATTTCAAATTTAGCTCTCTTAATTTGATTGAGGAAGTACAGCCCTGTTTTTTCTGTGGAAGCATTGGATGTTGCTTCCAGGCACCAGAGAAGCGGGTGGGTTTCATTTTTCCAGTGTTTGTCAGACTCTCAGCTCCTACTCAGTACTTAGTCATGAATGTGTCTAATATATTGGCTTTGGCTCATGCTGACTCTGCCTACACTGCTGAGCTCATATTTACTCCCCCCACGTCCTGCGTCAGCCCCGCAAATCCTCATGTTAAAAGTGCCTTACAGCTTTTATTTTGGCGCTCTAAAGACCAAAGAGTTACACAAATAAATTTCACGGAATTCCAGATTTTTGTGAGGCGAATTTGTGGCGGTAAATATACACCAAGTCAATATTTACACAGGTTCATATTAAAAAAAAAAAAAAAAAAANAAAAAAAAAAAAAAAAAAGTCAAGCGATGATGTCATCCTGATTTTCCTTAAAAAAAGGAGAAAAGACCCACAGGTTCTAGGTGCATCCTGGAAGCAAGAGCACAACGAATTTCATTGTTTGGTACGGAAATTAAAATTTAATATCACCACCACTTTTGGACAACTAGTGAGCTGGGTGTCAACCCACCATTGTCCTCCTCCACATGTTGTTGTTATAATTGCTGTTTTTAGAATTTTTATCCTTGTCCTATAAAGCAGCTATTACTAACTACAGCTTCAAAATTATCATTGAGTTGGATCATTGCCTCTCTAATGGTGTCAACAAAAATGGAACGTTATGAACTTTATTGTCATCTAACTATAAAGCCAGAAATGTCTGTCTGTGTGTCCATCTGTCCGTCCGTCTGTGGCATCACTATCTCTAGAACCGGCATTGTATGATGTTGATATTTGGCAGGTTTATTGCTCAGGACCTAAGGACGTGCAGCGTCACGTGTGAAGTTGTTTGGCTGAGCGGTTCTCAAATTGAGCTGTGCCTGTAAAAAGTAGTCCGTGTGGCAGGATACGCTCCAGGCACAGCAGCAAATGCTCTGGTCCAGTGGAACAATCTCAACCTGATCCCGTACAGCAAACAAAGCTAGCTCACGAGGACATGCAAAACAAAATTATGGCCGGCTGTGGCACACACACCATAAAGTCCAGCCCGTTCCAAACAGGCACGTTTTGAACGGGTGCTGCACTAATTATGAACTAAAGGCATATTGGGCTTAACTTGATGTATTGAAACTGCAATTGAGCCCCATCTTCTTATAAAGTTGTCGTAACTGCTCTGACGTGCTCTGTCTTTTGCAGCATGGGAATGTACGAGGAGAAGAAGGAAACCTGTGGAACCATCTGCCTGAAATACCTCCTGTTTACGTTCAACTTTCTCTTTTGGGTAAGTTTTCATTGAGGCAGAGTTTTGTCTTCATTTAGGATTTAATACTAAAAGTACTTGTGTTTGTATTTAGACTCAATTTGCTCTTATGTGCTTCTTGAGCGCCGGGGTGGAGTTCTTCCAAAATACAGGTGTGTCCTATGTAATGATTAAGATATATAACTTAAATTATTCATGTCTTTGTCATATCTGCCCTTTATGAAGTGGGAATGTATGGTCCTCTCCTCTCATAGGTCCTCATTTAAAAATCCTTCCAGCTGGCTTTGCATTTGTTTGATGTGTAATTATGGACTTTCCTTTCTTACTTTTCCATTGTTATGATTTTAAAATGACTCACCGTTCCCAGATTATCAAATATAATTAATTAAATGGATCCTGTACATTTCAACTGAGACGACATTTAATTTCATTCCAGGTTAATTCGGTGAATCATTGCAGGTATCAATCAATCAATCAATCAAACTTTATTTATATAGCACCTTTCATATAAGCAAATGCAACTTAAAGTGCTTCACAGGTGATCGACAAACAAAACACAAAACACTGATAACCAAAATTTACATAATTTAAAACAAACAAGTTAAATAAAATTAAAGTATAAAATCTTAAAACACTAATAAAAGCCAAGCTGAACAGATAGGTTTTAAGTTTATGTTTAAAAATATCTATGTTTTCAGCTCCTCTCAGATCCTTAGGAAGGCTGTTCCAACGACTCAGAGCATAATGGCTAAAAGCTGCATCACCAAATGTTTTAGTTCTGCTCTTTGGGACAGTTAAAAATAAAGTGCAAGAGGATCTGAGAGGTCTCACTGTTCATAAATGGAAAGCATTTCTGATACATATCTTGGTGCAAGACCATGCAGTGCCTTAAAAACCAATAAAAGAATCTTAAAATCGATACAAAAACTAACAGGAAGCCAGTGTAGAGACCTTAAAATAGGAGTAATGTGTGCTCTCCTTCTGGTCCTAGTCAGCACTCGTGCAGCAGAATTCTGAATTAATTGCAGGTGATTTATAGTGTTTTTGGGCAGACCAGACAGGAGAACATTACAGTAATCAAGCCTACTAGTTATAAAAGCATGTACTAGTCTCTCTGTATTACTCAGAGAGAGAAACGACCTAACCTTTGAAATATTTTTTAGATGATAAAAAGCTGATTTTGCTATACCCTGCACGTGAGATTTAAAATTTAATTCCAAATCAAAAATCACTCCTAAGTTCCTTGCATGCTGACTCGGCTTCAGTCCCAGTGTGTTCAATTTTGTGGCCAGTTTCTCTCTCTGAGTTCTTGAACCAATAATAAGTACCTCAGTTTTGTCCTGGTTGAGCTGTAAAAAATTGTGAGACATCCAGGAGTTAATATCTAAAATACAGTTAAAAAGTGAGTCCATTGGTCCATTGTCATCAGGAGACACGGTGACATAGAGTTGAGTGTCATCTGCATAGCTATGAAAAGAGATGCCATGTCTCCTGATGACACTGCCGAGTAACATATACAAATTAAAAAGCAATGGTCCTAAAATTGATCCCTGAGGCACCCCACATGGTATTTCCCTAAGTTTAGATAAATGTCCATCTATTGAAACACAAAATTTTCTTTCGGATAAATAAGAAACAAACCAGTTAAAAACAACTCCAGATAGGCCAATAAAATCTCTCAGTCTAGTTAAAAGAATCTGGTGATCCACTGTATCAAAGGCTACGCTCAGGTCAAGCAGCACCAGAACCGAAGGCTTGTTAATGTCAAGATTTATCCTTATGTCATTAACTACTTTTAGAAGAGTTGTCTCTGTACTGTGGTATGTTCTAAAACCTGACTGGAACATATCAAATTTAAAATTTGAGTTTAAAAAGGTATTTAATTGATTAAAAACTAATTTCTCTAAAATTTTACTTAAAAATGGAAGATTTGATATAGGTCTAAAATTACTGGATGTGGTAGCATCTAAATTTCCTTTTCTTAGTTTTTTTTAGGTAGGTTTTATCGCTGCTAAAGCTGTTCACTGGAAAGAGTTGTGAAAAACACGCTGTCATTTCCGTATCTGTGTGTCTGTCTGAGCTCATGACTCCTCAATGTGTGAAGAAAAAAAATTCACCACTGAAATACAGTGAGAACAAATCAGTGTAAATGGGTGTGTTAAAGTTAAAGGATCACACCAGCGATTGCGCATGTTTGAGCCCAAAATATACAATCTGTATACATGATATGTTACTTACAACCATTTTCCAAAATATGCTACCTTGGCTGTAAATTTCAGAATTTTTTCCTGCCTTCCAGACTGTCATTGGTTTCAGTTCATTCCATTATGCTATAAAAATCAACTTGTAGAGACTTCAAACACGCTTGAGATATGTAATCCATGTCAAACAACATGTCTGTTAGGATTTTTTCCTGAGGTAACTTTATTTCACTGATCCAACATGGTAAGCTGCACGGAAGACAATGTATTTCTCTGCTAGGAAACATAGTCCCAGGAGAAGATGGCTTTTACTGAGAAATTAAAATGACTGCCTTCTACAATCTACAATCGTGCACAAGTGTTAGAAATCAAACATTGAGTTTTAAGATGGGTGTATCACCTGAACATTTGATTTTAAAAGGTTAGGGTATTTGAAAAAAGTAACAGGAAAACTAAAATATGCTTGTATGTTTTGGTTGACAGTAATGTAACATGTATGCGGGTTGCATATATTGGGCCCTAACATGCACAATTGACGGTATGGTCCTTTAAAGAAGACAAGAGGAACAGCACATAGGCATAAGTCATTTATCAGAGCCCCAACCAGACCAGTGCCATAAAATACAGCATGTTTTTCCACATTGATACACAAAAAAGAAAAGTAATACTGCTGGATATGTTGACATATCCAATGACTGTTTGGGTTTTTATATGACCTTATTAAGAAAAATGGTCTGACAAAACTTTTTCTGAAGCCTTTAAACTGTCTGGCTTCAGGGCAGCGGAAAAAAAATGCTGCCTGCCATCAGAACTCCTAGAATTCGAGCCAACGCCTTCTATAAAGCAGAGGACACAGAAGATGCATTCATAGCCCCCATTCCCTCAAACTTTCCACTGTCAGGAACTTGGCGTTGCATTGAGGAAAGTGCTGTAAATACTGTATAACTAATCTCAAAATTTAGATGCATTGTCCAAAAAAGAGTGAAACCTGCAGGGGTGGGGAGGGGGTGTGGTCTGCTTTTCATTCCAAATGTGAAATCACGCTCTCTGCTTTGCCCACATCAGAATCAGAATTCTTTTATGTGATGATCTCGTCTCAAACCGGCTGACAGACAACGCTAAGCCTTCTTAGTGCCAAACGACGGAGTTACAACTGTATCACTATTCAAATTTTTGAACTTTTGGCTCACAGCAAATGTTCTATGATCAGTGTCAGCCTGGAAAATGCATTCCAGTAAAGAACAATGTTTGTGCTTGTTCCTTTGTCTTTTATGTCTGTTCTTAACTTAATGAAGAACAGTGCTTATTGTACAAAATTGATATCTGCTTTATAAAAAACACAAACACACATCTCCGATTATATTTTCACAGCTTATTTTAAATGTTATGAAATGGGAATACTTCCTAATTTCAAAATTTAAATTGGTCTTAAATTCATTTGCAGGTGGCATTTAAAGGGTCTCAAAAAGACATAAAATTAACTCTGTAATACTCTGGAAATTGGAAATTATTACTGAGACAAATTATTTACAAATAAATTGGTTTCATTAAGAAAGTGGTTAGGTTTAATTGATTAAAGTGAATTTAGTTAAGTTTAATATTACGCTCTTTTAACGAGAACTAGATTTTTTTGTTTAAGATAACCCGTCTTGTCCCACAGGCAGACTGTGTATTTCCATTCTACGTGACTTTTTGAGTTCATACTGTAAAATATTGTACTCATATCAACACAGCACATGTGGATGGGCTTATTGGTGAAGTGGTCTGGCAACAAAACCATTATTATGGCTCCAGTATTTTAAATATGAGGCATGGTAGTGGTAGCAATACTGACTCTGACACAAATATAAGAGCAAAATGAAATATACATCAGATGCACATATGGTCATATGATATGATCATATAATTTATCCCTTCCAATAGCTGCTGCTGCAAAATCAGATTTCTCATCTTCACGCCTATCAGGTCAGTGGCTAAAAATAGAAACATGCATACAGTTTTGTTTTTTTTTGTTTTGTTTTTGAGCAGTTTACTGACATCACGTTACATTTATTTCTGGGTAATGAAGTCCTTCAAATCCTGAAAGCTTTAAGTTATTACCTTTTGCTGCCACTTGGGGCCGCCAGAGTGTAAATTTAGCTTGTGAAGGTATCAAATACATTCGGCTATGATTCACAAATTCCAGCGGTTCATTCAGATTTAACAGCAAGTAAAAATACAAGCATCATGTTCAGTTTATGACCTGGTCTTGGTAAAGACTAAATCAAATTCTGCTCTTTAATTCAGGACCAGGGCTGGCATTCTTCAGAAGGTTGAAAGGAAAAAACTATTTCACCTATGCAAATTTATGGCTTTTTAAAAATGTTTTTCCTATTTTGTAATACAAAACATATTTAATCCTTTCTTTTTTAGCCTGATTCATCAGTCAAATAAAACAAAATGGAAAAATCCTTTTTAATTGAACCTCTCATCTCTCTATGTATGCAACATATGATAAGTGCTGAGTGCTGAGCAGCTACTTAAAAAAAAAAAGTTAAAAATTAAAGGGAACATTAAATAAAAATGCTGATAATCACTGTTAATTGGTGCTTTGCTGAATGGTCCTAAAATCATCAGGTCTCAGATGTTAGCAGACATGTCTGCACTGTGCTGTAATGGAGCTCAGAAGGTAGACATAAACAGGCAGACAGAGACATAATCTAGTATGTGTGTGTGTATTCATTACTGTCAGTATTGTTCTGTGTGTTTTAATGCCACACTGGCTCTGGGTGTGGCAAGTCTCGCAGTCCACGTTTCCAGCTGGCCTGCCCGCCTCAGTGTCTGTCATCTGTGGCCAACTTCTTCCTTATAAATGAAATCTAAATTAGACCGGCTGTTAGAATGACGTCTTTGGCCTGGTAACAACTTACTGATGCAGCGCTTTACCATCTGCTGACTTGATATTGTGGTTTTGTGTTGTATTGATTTAATTTCTAATAGTCTTTTATTTTTAAATGGCAGCCTAGAGGTATGTTGAGGAATATGGAATATACAATGTTTACAGTACCATGAGAGATTTTTTCTTTTTTTTTTTTTTTNTTTTTTTTTTTTTTGGTTACAATTACACAACAGGTCTTGATGCCCAATTCTGATCTTTTGTCTATATCTAATTTTGTTGGACAACCTATTTTTATTTTAAAGTGGCCCATATCCATTACCTGTGTTTAGCTTTGACCTGAAACACCCCGGATGCAGAAACGAGGGTTTGCATATGCATACTTTTCCGAGACAGATGTAAAATATTAAAAGCTGCAATGGATGAAAATGACAGAAATATATACAGTGTATATATATATATATATATGAAATCAGTGGACTAGTAACTTTAGAATGCAGACAGAAACATTTGATAGGTTGTGCCAGTGTTTATCAGCAAGACTCTCCCATTGAAACGTCCTTTTGTCGGTCGATCACATTTCAAGCAGGTGGGAGTTGGACTGTGGTGGCTGACAACATGAGCTTGTTATGTAGCACACAAGCACATCTGTTTGGCACAAGCGCCACCTCAATATGTCTGATATATCTATATATGTATATATATATATAGTATGTATGTCTTCCATTTCTGTTGACAGAGTGGTCCTTGTATTGATTGCTGACTTCATTCATATGTGGATAAAGTAGAAGAATGTCGCATTTGTCCAAAACGGAACTGAGAATATCCAATTCTGTGTGTTCTCTTTTAACCATTTACACCTTCATAAGTTGCATATCTTATCTGATACATGGAAGAAAAGACTGAATCAGGTTGCTTGTAGGTGTAAATGTAGCAGAAGTATGTCCATGCACTTAAAGAATCACCAGTGCTTTCTTAAACTTTAGACCATAGTCCTATATTTTGAAATTATAGACACAGAATCAAATTTATTTTTCTGAAAACAGAAGTTGAATTGCTGCATTGCTCAAATTCATAATGATTTTGCAGCATAAACTGATCTAAGACTTGATCAACTGTTGCAGCAGTGGATGATTTGTGTCAGTTCACAGTCACTCATCTGTTGACAGAGGCTGATTTCAGAGGTAAATAACTTGAAACCCTTTTCATTCTAAGTTTTTGCTCTTGTCTTGGGTGATATCGGCATTTATGGGGAACAGTTTTGCTTCTGTTCTGCCAGACGGCCACTGGCAGAGATTTGACTCTGTCATGTGTTCTCTTAGTTGGCAGGGGGCGTTGTGATGGCAGTGGGTGTTTGGACCTTGGTTGAGAAGAGTGACTACATCAGCCTTCTCTCCTCCAAGACCTACGCGGCTTCCGCCTACATTCTGGTCCTGGCTGGAGCCATTGTCATGGTAACAGGTGTGCTGGGCTGCTGCGCCACCTTCAAGGAGCAGAGGAGACTACTGCGAGTGGTAAGAGATCATGTCAGAGTAGCTGCATATAGTGCAGGTGAAAATATCAGAGGAAAACAGAATTAAACCATTTAGCCTTTGCAATACATATATATATACATACATTTGTAAACATGTGACATGTACATCCAATTTCATTTTTTTTTTTTCTTGCCACCACCACCCCTCATCTGAAAATAAATAATAATAAATACAACACATACAGCATGAATGAGGCCAGTAAACTACCCAGGGGAACATGATTTTGCACTTAAAGCTTTTGCATGTAGAGTACCGTACTGATGATTTAGCATGTTTGAGCCCAATAAATAATACCCGTATACATGTTGCGTTACTGACAGCTATTTTCCAAAACATACAACTGTATTTTATTTTGTATGTTAGTTTGCCAAATCCCTTAATTGTTCAAACTCAAATGTTCAGGTGATACACCCACTTTAAAAAAATTCAACGTTTCGCTTGCTAACGCTTACACATGATTGTAGAAGGGACCGTCATTTTAATTTCATGGTAAAAGCCATCTTCTACTGGGACTACATTCCCTGAGAGAGACAGACACTGTCTTCTGTGTAGCTCCGTGTTGGATTAAACTAAGTAACTTCAACAAACTATATAAAATGATTATAAGTTGTGATTCTCTGTGATGGATTACTTATCTCAAGCACGTTTCAAGTCTTTACAAGTTGATTTTTTTTATAGCATAATGGAAATAACTGAAACCGAGGCTATCTGGAAGGTAGGAAAAACAAATCTAAAATGTTCCGCTCTAAGTATGTTTTGTAAAATGGTTGTCAATAGTGTAAATTTATTGGGTTCAAAAGTGCAAAATCACCGGAATGCTTCCTTAACAGGATTGACTTATGCAGATAAAGTAAGGCAAGCTAAACTGGCTAGTACCATTTTTAGACAATAAGAATGTAATAATTTAATTCCATACAGTCTTTGGTATTTTGAAAAACACAAAATTATTTCCATGTACAGCAGGTGGGAGACCACCGAGAAAAAGACTAAGAATAAATTGCATCCAGTTTTGAGGTGAATGAGAAACTTTTTCAATTAAAATGTCTGAAGAGCAATACTTGAACACTTGAATGTAAACGCAAAATAAATAATGGGTAATGGATATTCATAGCGCTAATAATTAGGGATAATCACATGCCAAGAATGTAATTATTATTGGCATGTAACTGGAATTTGTTTGTCAGCTCTTGGTAACTGAGCCAAAAAGTTAAGTTGGTACGCTCTACATCTTACAAGATTTAGAATTAATGCTTTGTTGCAACATTGTGGAGCCATGTGTATGTGCACATGCTTAGAATAGACTAAGACCAGCACAAACCTCATCGGAGTATATGTGCCTGTATTTTGTTTGGCACTTTCCGCACAACACAGACAGCCATCGGAGGATCAGAGACAGCAGTGTGGCACAGAAAATAACTCAAAACACTGACCCAAACACACCACCACACACACATATACACATGCTCACATGCACAGCTCAATCCCTCAACCACGCATTTCAACATTGGAAATTTATGCAGGCACAGTACCGTGGGCACAGATCTAATGTTTGTGTTTTATAAGCTCTGCCAATACATGTCATCCTTGGCATTGTCCACTTTTTTCCTGCAAACAACACCAGACAACAACTGCCAACAGTAAAGTTTTAAATTCAGAAAAATTAATGCTCCTAACACACGCACAACATGCACAAATTGGATGTTGTTAACTTTTGTTGCCGTTAAAAATGATTGCTGAGGAACAAAAGGTCACATGTGGGTGTTGCGGCAGATTCTGAGTACAGTCAATGTGGGAATCTGTCCAGTAACTGTCCAGTTGTGTTGAGGCATTAAAACTTGAGTGAAGCATCTGTTAACATCTACAGTATCTGTACACAACATAGTCCTAGAAATGAATTCCTAAGAGTCCAAATCATCTGACTTACAGCTCAGCACTGCAGTCATGTGGATCCAGGTGTGTGTTTTGTGGATTTTCAGGACGCACGGTGCATCCCGAAGAGTTGAGATTAGCGCAATGAATCATAGCAAAGGAATGAACTTGTCGGCATGGAGAGATGCTATCGAGATTTTTAAAGAGAGAGAGAGAGAGAGCATAAAGCCGGACTTGAGAGGATGATGTATTGTTTTCGTATAAACAGCATGACCTCCTGCCACCTGCTGAGGGAAACATAAGAGTAGAGAGAGACGGTCCTGTAATGTAAAGGTCACAGGTTTAAACCCAGACAAATTGGATCCATCCATGGCATCATCAGGAAATTGTGGGGTAAAAAAATTGCACCCATGTGTACTGACAGAGTTTACTGGGTTTAAAGTTTAAAGTTTAAGTTTAAATGAACCAGCTGTGTTTGTTCTTGATTAAAACAAACAAAAAAAAAAGGCTGTGAGACTTTCTTTAAGATCATTCTACCAAATGTGAGAAAGGTCGGTAAAACAAATGGGAGGAGGAGTGTGGTATGTGTCTGCAAACACACTGCTCCATTGTTTTGTAGGGGAAAAGTGACTTAACAGTGTAGTGACCCAGGGAGGGAGAAAAATTTTTTTTTTTTTAATTTTTTCCCCTTCCAAACAACAGTGCCAGNGTGACCCAGGGAGGGAGAAAAATTTTTTTTTTTTTAATTTTTTCCCCTTCCAAACAACAGTGCCAGATGGAAAGCACTCCTAACAGAGGCTGGATCCATCTCCTTAATACCATACCATGCAAGACTTCTGTTCACAGATTTCTCTTCCACTTTTAATACAGGAATACCGGTATTCCTGACTAGTATTCTAAGCAGTATTGCTAAGTGTAGTATTCCCAAATACCAGTAGCAGTATTCCCAAGTACCAGTATCCAAGCGGTATTCTCACTTGGGAATAACCAGTATTCCCAAGAGGGTATTCCCAGATGGTATTCCCAAGCGGTAATACTGGTATTCCCAAGCGGTGTTCCCAAGTAGTATCCATTCAAACCATTGGAGACCGAACTGCTAATTAAAACGCAGTTGCTACATCCATTCCTTGGTGCACCTGGTACCCCATTTCGTACCTCTTGCAGGGTCATGTCTGTGTTTTAATAAGCAGCGGAGGGGCGCTTAAGAGTGGGTCCATGGATTTGGCTGGTGAACAGGTCCTGGATTGTGTGGTGGCTCTCCCGTCAGACGAAGCCCAGCGTGGGGAGAAAATCAGCCATGAGCAGGGGTCGGTGCCATCCGAGATCGGATGGGATCGGGCACTTTCAGGGCAGTGAGGCAAAACTTTAAATGACTTTATTTATTATGATTTCAAAGGAATGTCAAAACCCCAAAATATGGCTTTGATCCACACATTAAAACTCTGAAACCAGCTTGACAAGCTGAAACTTTTTCATCCTGATGTGCTGCTTGGAGTTCATTCAGTGACCTGTTGACATCAAGAGCCAATAGATGGAGAACCTGACAGTGTGGCAATGGGTGTAGGGGGTGCGTGCGTGTATATATGTGTGTGTGTGTTTGGAATGCACAGTGCATCATGAGGAGTTGAGATTACAGCCATGAATCACAATGAAGGAATGAACTTGTCAAGAGGAAGGGAGGCTAGCAAACAGATTCCCAAAGATGGAGAACACAGTGGAATTGTCTCTGTTTGTGTGTATTTTACTTGTAAGAGTGTGTGTGTATGCCACATTATGTTTATCTCATATACAGAGAAGCACTACAGCTGTTGCTACAACCAGAAGGCGTAGCATGTTTAGCTTATTAGAATGTCCACATCCAAAGTGAGTGAAAGTTACTGAATTATGTAACTGAATCTGAGTGGTCATTTTTAATTTTTATTATTTTGTTCTACCACATTCTCAAACACATTCTGAATTTACTGCAGTATTTGCTGCTTGTATTGATGCATTTCAAGACAGTTTGTGACACTAAATATATTGGAACCTAAAAATAAATCCAGCATAACCTATTTTAGTTGCTAGTAGTAATATTAATATGAACAATATTTTCAATGCAGCAAGTATTATATACTGTGCTAGTACTCAAATCCTGTAGTTTAAGTATCTAAGACAGAAACTCTGTCTGTCTGTGGCACCAACAACCCAGCACTTTATGAAGTTGAAATTTGGCAGGTTTATTGCTCAGGACCCAAGGACGTACAGTGTTGCCGTGTGAAGTTGTTTGGATGAGCGATTCTCGAATTGAGCTGTGCTGTGGCAGGATATACTCTGGTCACGGCAGCATATGCTCTGGTCCACGGCAGCATATGCTCTGGTCCACGGCAGGCTGCAGCGCACACCATAAAGTCCAGCCCGGTCCGAACAGGCACGTTTTCAACAGGCACTGCACTATAAATACACTAAAAAATAAATAGTAAAACTATAATAAAAGATATTTCTTATCAAGAAAAATTACCACAGTTAAACTTCCACTTAACCTAAGGTAATGGAGCTTTTCCATATTTCTCAGATATTCAGGTTCTGCTGCCCCATGAGGATCCATGATAAATCTCCATATAACAAAAACAGCATAAGAAAAGCTGTTGCTTATCTTTCACACTTTGGTCACATGACGAGGTTTCATTTGCAACATAAAACAGGAGTGATAGCTTCAATGTGTGTGCATGCGTGCCCTCTGAATTGAACTTGTGATGCTCAAAGTTCTTTTTTTAATTAATTTTTTTTTTTTTTTTTAATTTTGTAACGACTACACAAAATGTACATGTACTACAAAATGTACTACACAGCAAAGAAATTGCAAGTTGTGGCTCTAAATATTTTAATTTCTTTGCATGGCATCAATACGGCAACAATTTTAGAATTCTTTTTAAATGCCGCTCCTCTCTCTCGTCGCTTGAATGATGACAGCCAATCAGCTGTGTATAATTGAGGGTGGAGACGATCACAGTTTAGCCTCTAATGTCATGCGTCAGCTCAGTTATCTTCCAGTGTGAGGACAGAGTGGGAATGTGTGTGATCACAGGGTACCCATGGTGTGGCACAACTAAAGCGTGATGACCCAGCTAGTGGGAAAGTGTCCTAACAAGTACAGGAAGCTCAGCATCCTACTGATTCTTTTTGAGTTCACCATTAAAAAAAATTAATAGTTGAGCCTGCAAGGCTGTTCACACTGGGAACTGAAGTCAGTGATTAAAAGCCAATAGTCTAATGTATGTTTGAACCTGCTGAAAGACCTTAAAGGAACACACCGGTGATTTTGCATGTTTGCTGTCCTATCTTTTCCTGTCTTTTGAAAATGGTTGGTGGTAACGTAACATGTATGCAGGCAGGTAGTATTTATTGGGCTGTTGCATGCAAAATCACCGGTATCGTCCTTTAACTCATAGTACTGTGACCTTAAGTGGCCTGAGAAAAAAACACCCTCTGACATAAAATGAATGTCTATGTGAGAGAGTTTGTGCCTGAGAGGAATGACTGCAGTCAGTAACTCAACAACCAACAATAGGTTCTCTGTCAAACGCTGTACACAGAGAGAGAGAGAGAGAACAGGAAAAATCATATACCATAAGTGCAGTAGAGTCAGCAGTTGCTATGGTTTTCAGAAGTTCTCTGTAAGGACATAAACACCAATACCTTCAGTCAAATTCATCAAATTAAATGTTGGGATTGATTGATTGTGATAAATTAAAAGGGTTAAGGTGTTAATTAAGGTGTTTTGCTAGAATCGTGTAGGCCTCAACCACCGTTCCCATTTTGACATTAAACTTGCTTTTACCATTATTGACACATTTCTGTTCATGCTCAGCTGGCTGGTGCTTTGGGGTTTTGATCTGTGTTGAACTTTTTTGTACTCTTTGTAAGTGTTGAAATGAATCAAATGAAGTCCACTCATGGCCACGATGTGAGATTGTGTAATGAATTTAGCCTTTGATGGAAGATTCAAAGTCAAATAGTTGTTGGATTAAATTGTGACACCTCTGCTTGTCTGTCACAGCGTGTCCCTGTCACCATGCTCCGCGTCTGTACATTTAAGTTGATTCTCTCGTATGTCTGCTGCCCTGATTATCTCCGAAACCTCAGTGCAGCGTGAAAATGCATTTTGGAGACTGCTTAGTATTCAGGCTCAGAGCCACAATCTAATCAGCTCAAGCCATCAAATCAAAGACCAAGTCCACTTTGCTGGGCGGATTTTTTTTCTTTTTCCCTAATAGCAGTGGGGCAGAGGAATTTGGGTCAAGGTTTTCTTCTGATAATATCTCCTCTTGTCTTTGATTCTAAAGGAACTTGGCATGAAAAGCAGACCTCTCCCTTCACTCTGATGGGCTGGTCATGAATCAGATGCTGCTGATAAACTCTGGACTGCAAACGTCACTTAAAGAAAACACTGAGATGCTCTGCTGTGGAATGACTGTCTATGATTTTCAGTTTCAAACCTTCAATCCTCAATGAGTGTTTGTTTTGAATTTTTGCGAAAAACAACAGGAAATTAATTTTCATTGTTTGGAAAATGGTTGTCAGTAATCTAACATGTATTCAGGTAATATTTAAGGACATGCAAAACCACTGGTTGGTCCTTTAACTACAATTGGAGTAAAGTTTGTTTTACGTTAGATGCTTGTTAGTTATCCCCTAATTAAAAACCTTGTGTCTGGAACATAAAACAAACTTCATAGCAGCAACTCTACCTTTGCGTAGCCGTAGCATTTAAAACTGCTGTTAAATAAAATAACATACAAACTTAATAACACGTATTCAGATGAACATGTTAAAGATTAGCGTGTGGTTGTATGCACTCTTCTCCTGTTCAGCAGCATGAAGGCAGCGCATGTTGTTTCACACAATGTGAAACAACATGTGATTTTTCCACACGTTGTCCTGAAGTCAAATTCAGCTTGTACTGTCATAATTTTCTTGGTGTATTGACGATGTTCAATTTGTTCCATGTTATTTCATTTTCTAGGGATAGCAAAAGTTTTTCTGTTTTGATTTTCTTTCCCCCACATTTCTGACCAATGAGCACAGCACCGCTGTCAAATGACTTTTGCTGCCATATTTTGCTTTGATTGTATTTTTTTCTTGTGTGAAACTGAACCAGACCAACCGGTAAATACAACATTGTCTGAAAACGTCCTCAGTCTGAGGCCTGTTTTTACGTCCTGGCTCATTGGTACATTGGTACAGCTACAGAAATTCATATTGTCTCCACAGGTTCCCCTATAGACTACATGGTCTCATTAGTTTGTGTAGCGCTTTGCTTTATAGATTTACATATTTATGAGGAAAATGTATTTTCCTGAACGGCAATGTGTCAGGAAAATACTGGATGCCACGATGTGAAGACAAGCATGTTGAGTAGACATGCTAATTAATACATCAGTTATCTTCATCCACAATTTCATTATGATGAGCTATTATGTTTAAGTAGCAATTGAGGTGAGATATTGTAAACCTTTGGTGTTCCTTATTAATTTAGTGTGATATTTCCTTTAATTTGATAGAGGGTCCAGTGAAATAAGATAACATCTCCCTCTTCCATCACATTATCATCCATTCTAACTCTATTTTCTTCCCTCTGTTGCTGTCTGTCTCCACAGTACTTTGTCCTGCTGCTGTGTATCTTCCTGTTGGAGATCCTGGCCGGCGTCCTGGCTTATATCTACTACCAGCAGGTATTTCCCCTGGAAATCTAAAAATTAGAAAATAATGGCCGTTTAAATATATTTACCCTGCATCTATAGGTTGCATTGTATGTGTGGAATGACAAAACAGCAGCTGATCATTTGAGAAAGAGACACAGAGACTAAGGATTGTGTCTGAATAACTAAATAATAGCTACAGTCTCACATACAGTAGATAGAAAATGAATACACCCCCATTTAACAATTTTGACATCTAAATTCTAGAATTAAACTGCAACAAATCCTCATTTTTTCCTACTAATCTGCACAGAATACAGTTTCAAAATGAAAAATTAGTTCTAAAAAGTTTCTGGCATAAATTAAAAATAAACAACTGAGATATCTAGGTATGATAAGTATGCCCCCCCTTTTAATATAGCATCACTTAAACTATCTCAGGAATAACCTCCTGCTGTCAAATTGCCTTCTAGATCACATAATAGCTTAATTGTTCAACACCTGTTTGGAATCACTGCAATTAAGTGGAGAACTTATATAAAAGCAGTTATTTGCTGTGGTCCTTTAAATTATAAGTGAAGTCAACCACAAAGCAGCAGACCTTCCAAAACAAGTCCGTGACAAAGTTGTGGAAGGGCACACATGAGGTGAGGCATATAAAAAAGATTTCCAAGTCTTTGAATATACCACGAAGCACCTTTAAGTCCATCATTAAGACATGGAAAGTGCACTGAAAATCAGGGAGTCTGTCGAAGCTAAGTGACTTGGACAGAAGACAACTAGTCTGAGAGGCCACCCAGAATCCAATGACAACTTTAAGAGACCAGCAGGATTTTATGGCCAACAGAGGACATACATCATACAACAATATCAAAGGCAAAGGTATTGCACAAATCTGGCTTACATGGGAGGGTGACAAGGAGAAAGCCCTTTCTCAAAAAGGTCCATCTGGGGTACTGTAATTTTTTGGCAAACTTCAGTTGGGACTCCAAATATATATAATGAAACATGTTATTACATTGTTTGTTGCTAAAATATGTAAATTGTCTTCAGTTGTAGGCCATGCTAACCTCAATAGCTCTACTTGTAATGTCTACAAGAGGTAAACACACAAGAATTTGCAGTGTTTGACTTACAGATTTAAACGATGGCTGAGAAATGGCGCCTGTCAAAAACCTACAAAACCTTTGTCAGCAGCATGTCTGTAATATTGTGTTTTTGAACAGTGGCCATGAATTTGCATCTGGTGCATGGATATATTTTGGCTTTGATGAGGAACGCACATTTAAAACAATTTCTCCAGTTTGTGTTCATTCAAATCAACAAATTAAGTTTTCATTAATTCAGAAAATATAGTCGGATCTAAAAAATAAAACCTTATATCTACCTGTTGCGTTCCTCATGCACTCTACTCAAAACAATTGCTTCAAAAAATCTTTAAAAAAAAAATCTAAATTGTCTTCTTGTCTGGACATTGTTGGTTTATAATATGAAAATGTAGTGACAGGTAGTAAAGTAAGAAACACAGACACGTGTTTACTGCTGTATTTTTAATAACATCAAAACCAGCATGATAAATGATATTGCAGTGCATTAAAAATACTACTATCAGGCTGACCGTTTTATTTGTGCTACATTTAGTCCCAATGGGATTAAAAATGTCTCCAGCAGCAACACATAAAGAGGCTAAATGCACTGCATCAGAATTTTAAAAAGCATTTCTTGTGCTTTTATCAACTGGAATGCTCTCTCGCAGAGCTGCTTACCGCACATATTTCATCAAAGAAACGATGACAAATTCCATTTCTACAAGTTAATGACTAAATAGAATAAAAACACTACTGTGCTCCCAGCATTGTGCACAGAATTAACACAGTTCTGTCGCTAATTGATTAATTTCTTATCTTGTGCGCTGCAGCTCAGTGAAAACCTCCCTCATTCACGTTTTCAGCTTTAAACGTGTAAACGTAGGCTAACTGTACTGCCTGCAATTGCAAATGAGATTATTTCTTTCCTTGTGAAATATTTACGTGACATTTCTCTCAGCAGCATTGGTGCCAGTTCTTCCCCGACTAGTGTGAAGACTTGGTTTGTAGCTCAGCAGCAGATTTTTCTGTCACGAGGTGCAACTGCTATCATTATAACTGCCTCATTTATAATACAATACACAGTGCCTCTGAACATGAGTGGTCGCTGAGCTCCACGGAGCGGCCTTTCTTCTTCGCTTCTCTTTCTTCCTTGCTTCGCCCTCCTCAGCAGATTCTCGCAGACTCGCTCACTTTTCTCTCTCGGTTATTGTAATTCCTCATTTTCTCTCTCTCTCTTTGTTATTGAGTTGTGACAACTGCACACTGACTTTAAATTTGTCTCGGCTGTGTCGCTTTGTTCTGCATCCATCTCGCTCTGCATCTGTATGCATGCGTGAATTACAGGTTCCAGCTCAAATTAAATTTACTTGGAGCTGATTCATGTAAAATACAGGAAGTATACCCATCATTAGGACTGTAAAATTTGTTTTATCATGATGTGCTTTTTCGAACTCAAGTTCCAGGTACTTGAGAGGATGGTTAAACTATTTACTATACTAAAGGAGTTTGTACTATACTATATAGCTATATTTACTCTACTATATGGGCTTGTGGAGGACGATGTGGCAACAAGAGTAATAACCCATTCACTGAATTGGAGCACAATAGACTATATGTTTGAAAGTGACCAATTTTTCAAAAAGAAAATGTCTACATACAAATCTTGAGTTTGAGACGCTGCATTTTTCAATACTCTGTCGTGCCGAAGTGTTTTGTCGGTACCAAAAAAGTATTGTGATTGATACCGAGCCCTACTTATGCAATTAATGCAGAAATATGTACAGCCTCAGTCATGATTTTTCCTCCTTTCACCTGCCCGTTTCCACTTGGTGTGGCGTTTTAAATTTTCGCTGTCCGCTGCTGTTTTCACCTCACTGTTTTCTCAAACTGTCAACAGGTGAAATGAAAACAGATCCTCCATCGCTCCGATTTTGCTCTTCCTCAATTTCCCTCCTCCTTTCTCTCTCTCTCTTCACATCCTTTCTTATCTCTGCCTGTCCTCCCTTCATCTCTTTGTCATTCATTCCCCTGATATCTCCTTCATGCTTTGATTTACCGTGGTTTCCCAGCTGGCTTGTTGCCATAGAAACAGAGCCCCCCCAGATCTCCTGTTCCTCAATGAGCGTTTTCTGCCACTGGTCTGCAGAACAAAAGCATAGACTTCTGCATTTTTGCCCTGCTGTCTTTCATACCTGCCCACCCCCCACCCCCACCCCACCCATTACAACTATGCTTTATAACATATCTCATTACAGTTTATGCCTTTGTGTCATTCATAAAACCAACACGCTGCACATAATTTATTGCGGTCATACTCTGTGCTAGCCTGAGATTTCTATGTTGCTGTGTAATGGGATGCTTGTGTATTAATGTGTGTGTGTGTGTGTGTGTGTGTGTGTGAAGTTGAACGCTGAGCTGAAGCAGAACCTGAGGGACACCATGATCCAGAAGTACCAACAGAAAGACCACCAGCACATCACCAGAGCTGTGGACAAGCTGCAGCAGGAGGTAAGACTGTGCATATTTAGATACAACCAACCGTTTTTACGGATGAAGAAAATGAATTTCACGTTTTTATCACAACCTGCGAAAATGTGAAAATTATATGTTGTTGGAAGTGCAATCACGCTGACAGTTTGATGCTTTGAGCCAAGCCAAACTCATCTGTTAAGACAAAAATGCCTTAAGCATATACGAGTGCCTTAAGTATACATGGATGGAATTGACAGGATTACCGTTTGCTGAATATAACTCTTTGATATTTGGCTTACGAGAGGAAGTATGGCAGGTGAGGAAATGCTATGCACAGAATTCTTACGCCAATTGTTTTCCAAGCATTTACGTTTGAGTAAATGAACTTTTAATTGCACAGATCCTAGATCTGTTACTCGGGATACAACGATTTCAATTTATGCTGATTTCAATTGGATTTCGCTGTGCATATAAACTGACTGAATGATAAACCTTCATGCACTTTTCCACTGGCTAAATTCACAATGTCCAATTACAACTGAAGCAGAGCCTCTAAACAGAAGTCACATGCCACGTGTAGCTTGTTATAGTTGGACAGACTTTGGTAACCTGTCATTCTGTTAAATTAGAGACTTTGACAATGGAGTCAAGTCCAATTTCAGTTCTGCTCATGAGAAGCATGTGGTGCTCCAGACTATCAGATGTTCATGTAAACCATTTTCTCATGTTTAGTGTTTGACTATGTTGTAATTAGGGCTGCAACTACTGATAATTTTCATTCATTCAAGTAACAAATGTCCAGTACATGTTCCCAGATCTCAAGGTGACATCTTCAATTTGCTCCAAACCCAAAGAGATTAAATCCATAAAAAATACCCTGTATGACAGACAAGCTGCAAATTAGAGACACTGGAAACAGAAGCCCTTAATTGTTGTCAGTAAATTTTATATCAAATGACTAATTAATGTTTCAAGCACGAGCCATGCTGTGATCATAGATTTTCTTCTTTAGCTAAACGTGTTCTTTCCACTGTCTCCATCAGTTCAAGTGCTGTGGGAGCAACAGCTCGTCTGACTGGGCTGAGAGCATCTGGATTCGCTCCAGCGAGGCAAACGGCAGAGCGGTGCCTGACAGCTGCTGTAAGAGCCCCACTGAAGGCTGCGGCCACAGGGACCACCCGTCCAACATCTACAAGGTGGAGGTGAGGCTTCGGAGGCTGAAAGCGGGGCTGAGTTTTCAGTATGGGGGGCATGCTCAGTAGTTCTGTCATGTCTAAGGCTGGGTAGTGGAAAGACTTTAAAGTAGCTTACCGGGAATTTTGAATGGTTGAGCCCAATAAATACAAACTGCACACACGTTACGCTACTAACAACCATTTCCCCAAACATACTGCAGGAGTGGTACGTTTTAGAATAGTTTTTCCTACCTTCCAGACAGCCAGGTTTCAGTTCATTCCAGTACGCTATTAAAATCAACTTGCAGAGACTTGAGTCATGCTTGAGATACGTAATCCATCCAGTGAACAAACGTCTTAATTTTTTGTTGAAGTAACTTAACGTAACCGATCCAACACGGAGCTATGCCGAAGAAAATTTATGTCGCCGCCAGGGAATATAGTCCCAGTAGAAGACAGTTTTTGTTTTTTTTTTTACCAAGAAATAAAAAATGACCATCCCTTCTACATCAGACATGCTAACGACATACGTTAGCAGGTGAAACATTGAATTTTAAGGTAGGTATATCACATGAACATTTCAAATTTTAGAGGATTTGGCATTTTAATGTCATAAAATACTGTTTTATGTCGTCAGTAACATAAAGTGTATGTGAGTAATATTTATTGGGCTCAAACCTGCAAAATCAGCAGTATGGTCCTTTAATAGTTAATTTTATCAGCTTTTAAGTCAACTTTCAAGCGTCAAATTTATATAGAGAATTACTGTAATTTGACTAACATGTAATTTTCTTTTTGTAAAATTGGATTTTTAAAAGCTAGAAACTTTATTTTCATTCTTAATTGTTTCTGGATTTTTTTTTAAAGAAAAAGGTACCAATACATAGCCAATATGAAGGTCAAAGTACTGGAATAGATATGAATATCAGAACTTTTTGAACAATGTGTCAGTATGACAGTGTAAACCTTGTAGTGTAATACTAGAAGAGAAACGACAGCAGCTGTCAGATACTAAAGACCTGTATCATAAAACTGCAACATCCTCAGTTTGACAGAAACACAAACACTCAACATATGCAAAGTTTCTCAGAACTGTCAACTATTTAATACAGGCAACAAATCAGGAAAAAAAGGCTTGGCTCAGGATTTCAGGGCGACTATAGCTGGTAGTATGACATCAGATGTCTCATGTTGTATTTAGGAAACTTCAGCTTATGCCATCCAGTAGACCGTTTAGGATTCCACAGGCTAGATTTAACAAGCTGAAGATCTCATTCGTTCCTCAGTCGACTAAACAGTTAAACAGATGAGCTCACAGTTGGCCAATTAGCCAGGAACTTCAACAGAATGATTCAAACTGTGTTTAAGAGCTGCTGCAATGAGGGCTAATGTGCTGTTAGCACGTGTGGCTGTGTGTCACAGGTTAGCTATGAAATAAAATGCAGTCCTGCTGCCTGAAATATATTGTTGTCTTACCCGAATGGAAAAATGTTTGTTTCTTTCTGTTGAAATGTTTGTGGTGCAAGACATAACTGCAGTGTAATCTAATGTTGTATACATACTAGAGGCAATGCCATAAATGTAGCCTGTCTGACCATATATTTAAATCCAGCAGATCTGGATCAAGAAGCGGATCTGAGGTAAATGTCTGAGAATTGAGAAACAGGAAAAGATGTAGGCAAATACTCCAACTTGCATTCATTTGCAGTGACGCTCCAGCATCACTATGACAACAACTGATGCAACATGAAGACATGCTTAATTTGTGTTTATTTTTATTTAGGGCGGCTGCATCACTAAACTGGAAAATTTTATCCTGGATCATCTAAAGATCATTGGAGCAGTGGGCATTGGGATTGCCTGTGTACAGGTGGGTGTTTAATTAGTTCACTTTAACCATTTGCTGAGTTTAGATCATTTAAAGGACCATATCAGTTTTTGCATGCTTGAGCCCAGTGTATACAGCCTGCATACACGTTACATTATGTTGCGTAAAACCATTTCCCAAAACATACTACTGAAGCAGGAGATATTAGAATTGTTTTTTTCTACCTTCCAGACTTAAAATCACCGGTATGGTCCTTTAAGATTGTGGCTTTGCTAATTTGTGTTTTCTCTCCTCTCTGTCCATTCTCTAGGTCATAGGGATGGTGTTCACTTGCTGCCTATATCGAAGTCTAAAGGCGGAACCTTACTGAGAGAAGAAACAGAAGAATCGCTTGCACGTGGGGGCGGAGCCTCATTGCCACATCTTAAACTCAAGCTTATACGTTCATTTCTTTGCCTTACACATCAGGGAGGACAATTTAGCATGGGATGAAGTTGCACGTGTCATGATCTCATTTTGACAGAGAGCAGGAAAAACACTACAAGGTTTCTTGGAGTAATTAGGCCCTGAAATTGCTTCTCAGCTACATCGTCAAGATCATGGCGCTGCAAAAAAGCCTTTGAGAGAAACCGATAGGAATTTTTAACCCAAATTGTGTAATTTAGTGCAAGACAGCCTCCTTAGGACTGAAACATTGTAGTTTTCTTCCACTCTCTGATTCACTCTGTGTACTTTTGTGTTTTTACAACCGTTGGGACCAACAGGCAGGTGGAGCAGCAGCTATACCTCAGAGTGGTATAAAGATCAGTGGGCTAAAACTGGCACTTTGCAAAAAAATCTTCATCGTGGTCATAGCAGCAGCAGCTTCCCTTTCCTAGCAGTATGATTTAACAAAACAACCTCTGGGGCCACGCCAACTACAACAGCATTTTGTGTCCGTGTTCAGTCGCCAGTCATCCATTTTAAATGTTTGATTTTTAAGCTTTTAAACAGTTGGTTTTTATCTTTTGTAAATGATTTTTTTTTTTAGTAACACTTGAGGTGCTTCCTTATGAGCTTTTATTTTTGCCTTTATTACCTGATGTGATCTCCCAGAGTGAAGGTACACAAATTAGTGCCTTGCTCAACAGTTGTTTATGTTGTTATGATTTGCTAGCAAACATCAGATAAATTGAAAGTAAAACCACCTGTATACTTCAAAAAGGTGTAGTATGCGTATGGGATCAGAAGTAAAAACAAGGAACATTGAAATAGTCCGATTCGCTGCATCTTGGGCTTTACAAGACATCTTTTTTACCATGGAAGTTCTACTTTTTAGAAGTGTACTGGGGCCTTAAAGGACAATACTGGTGATTTTGCATATTTGAGCCCAACTTGCAAACATGTTACACTACTGCCAGTCAGTTTCCAAAACATACTACTAGAGCAGGAAATGTTAGAATAGTTTTTGCTACCTTCCAGACTGCCATTGGTTTCAGTTCATTCCAGTATGCTTTAAAAGTCAACTTGTAGAGACTTGAAACATGCTTGAGATAAATATTCCATCACAGTGAACAGTATGCTGTTATTATCTTTTGTCAGAGTTACTTAATTTAATCCTTGGAGCCACATGGAGGAAAAGGTCTGTGTCTGCCAGGGAATATAGTCCTTGGACAAGACTGCCTTAACAGCACACTGAAACAAACATGCCTTCTACAATCATGCATAAGTGTTAGCAGGTAAAAAAAAAAAAAAAAANAAAAAAAAAAAAAAAAGAAGAAATTTAAAGATGGGTGTATCACCTGAACATTTGATTTTGAAAGATTAGGGGATTTGGCACTAAAATATGGTCTTATGTTTTGGGAAAATGGTTGACAGTAACATAACGTATGCAGGTAGTATTTATTTGGCATGCAAAATCACCATTATGGTCCTTTAAACCTGACTCTTAAGGGATGTGAGAGCTGATGATTATGAAGTCATGATCTTGCCTTAATACATGTGATTATGTTAATGATATAAGAAGTAGTGCCACTATTGCTGCTCATAAGAAAGTGCCTCCGTTAGATTTTTTACTGTCATTTTTTTATATATATAAATGATTTATCCACTGATGCCAAAGCTGACAACAGCAGTTTTTTTTGTGTAAGGACCTACTGTATCTAATCTCCTTCCAACCTTTTTCACAGATCTACTGTCTCTCTCTTTGCCATTTTAGATTGTTTTCAAAAATAAAAATAAAGATTGTGTTTACTTTTCTATAGACCATAAATATTTTATCATATTTAACACGGAGGAGGAGGAAATGATAGTCACTCACTGTTAGTAAGCTTTTTTTTTTTCCATGTGTGCCTCAAATGTATGTACCACTAAATCAGAAATCTGCTGTATTCCTGTTTTTGTGATTATCCAGAATTTTTTTTTTTTTTTTTTTTTTATAGTTGGAATAAATGTCACAACAAAACTTGGCCCATTCATGGTTGTTTGTCCTTCACCTGGCAGTTACCTGCTCATGTCACCCCCCACCCAAAAAAACTTACTGTGTTAGGACAAAATCATTTGCCCCTAACCGGTGACCCTTACACAACTGGCACCAGCTTACAGGTGCATTAGTGTATTAATCCAAAGTCAATTCCCTTAATGTCACTATACTGTGTAGAGTTGGGATGTGAGCCATATTCCTAACAACAGGTTTTGGATCTGCTGCAGAGTATTATCCATACCACCACAGCTATGCATGCTACAGTGGGAGATGTGCTTATTAATGTTTGGTACAAATCAAGATCTAGCTCATCTGACCTCTTGTTGAACATGCGTCAACGTCATTAAGGAGCAGTAGTTACCGCGTGCAAACACAGGGGGGCAGCACCATCCAGGCTTTCATCAACATAACCACACTGCCTTCAGAGTGATCAAAACAGGTAGGAGTGTTTGCAAAACACACCATAAGCTATTAAGGATACCCCCCCCCCCCNCCCCCTCGCCCCAACACCACCACCAGCACCACCACACACAGTGCGCACATTAATTCAGAATAACAGAAAAGCGTATATTTGGCTTCTTTGTCCATGAGAAAAATGTTTTTGAACTGACCTGTGTCATTCAGGCATTTAACTTCACCTGTTTGCATGGTTTTGATCGTGAGAAATTAATTAACCATTAACAATTAATTTAACCAGGAATAAACTTCTCAGCATATCACATGGCGAGCTGAGAGGAACTGAAATGCAACCAGCCGCAGACTACTAATTGGTTTCCACTGGGATTGCTATCAGTGTAAATGAAGTCATTTCTTGGTTAGAGAAGCTGGCATCGTAAAAAAAAAAAAACATTTCCCCTTCGTGTAACAGACGTGCATGCTGAAGTGAAATGACAGAAATCTGCATGTTGTTTTTGTATCCCTTTAAGGTGCTGTTATGGCACACCTTGTGAAAGCTGAGTCATCCCTTGCAAAATGAGTAGGTAAGTCATCCACCCACCCACCCTCACCCACCCATAGAGGGGATTCAGGAGTGAACATTTCCACTTCAGCACATGGTAAGTTTAACAGGAGCTTTTCCAAGAAATGGATATCAGTGGAGTGCAAGTCATCTGTCCTTTTCTTGACACACACACACACACACACACACACACACACACACACACACACACACAGTCTTTGTTCCCTGTTTTTGACTTTAAATAGATGACAGAAAGAATGCCAGGTCTTTGAGTGACTCGCAATTATATCCTGCTGATGAAAACTCCAATAAATCTTCCTGCACCTTAACAGCCTGACACAGCACACATACGAGCAAACACGAGGGCTACGGTAATAATGCCGGTGCATGACTTTTCCAAAATACCTCCCTCCATACTCTCTAAACAGGTGTCCATTCAGTGCATATGATACATGCCGCACAATGTGTCCATCGGCCAAGCAGAGGAGGAGGTATTTTGAGCAGGGCAGCCCTCACCTTCACTCAGGTGACACAAGGACGTGCAGGCATTCATTCCCAGGGACACCCACGGGCCGAGGAGGCCAAGGGTATGCAAATTGTGCTTGTGTGTGTGTGCATGTGTCTGGGCAGAGGTGGAAAGTGACTAAGAACATTTACTGAAGTACTATGCTGAAGTACAATGTTGATGTACTTTACCTGAGTAATATTTGTATGTATTGAGTAAAGTATTGCCACTTTACTCCAGTTCATTTCAAAGGGGAAATGTACTTTTTACTCTATTACATCTATTTAATGATTGTAGTTACTAGTTACTAGCAGATTCTTGTTTTATGTTTAGTGAGATAAAATATTGCTGTTGTCAGGTGAAAACCTCAGTGAATGATTTCAGACACTATCTCATGATAAAGTCTGGAAACTTAATTGGTAAACATGTTTTTTTCCAGGCATTTTTTAAGTGTGAAAAGCAAAATAAGACAAATTTCTACATTTTTTTTTTCTAATTTAATTTCAGAATTTACATTATTTCATTCAAAACCTAACAAGACCGGAAAAACATGATTGCTGATATTACCATTTTTCCCATTCCAGATGTATTAACATGTACCAGATACATTCTTCACCATGTGTTTATACTTAGGATACTTGAATACACTTTGCTGCTAATACTTTTACTTCTGTAGAATTATAAATGCAGGACTTTTTCATGTAACAGTATTTTCCACTGCAGTATAAGTTTATTTTACTTCAGTAAAGAATTTGAGCATTTTTGTAACTATTGTGACAGTTGTGTCATGTTGTGGTTGTTTTGAGTATTATATATTCAGTATACAGTATACTGAACTGTATTTGATATATTGTGGAAGGATACGACATGGATTGAGTGTATATGAACAGAACTGTAACCTTGATGATGCTCAAACCTACTTTCTCCTTGGAGAATAAAACAGCACATTTTGCATGTTGTGCTTTCAGGATGAGCTTAAAGGACCATATCAGTAGTTTTGCATGTTTGAGCCCAATAAATACCACCTGCATACATGTTACATTACTGACAACTATTTCTCAAAATATATTGCTAGTGTAAATATTAGACTTGTTTTTCCTACCTTCCAGACTGCCATTGGTTTCAGTTCATTATAGTACCCTATAAAAGTCAACTTAAAATTACTTGAAATATGATTGAGATACATAATCCATCACAGCGAACAAGATATCTATTAAAGTTTTTGTTGATGAAACTTTATTTAACTGGTCCAACACAGAGCTGCACAGAAGACAATGTATGCCTCCACCAGAAAATATAGTTCCAGGAGAAGACGGCTTTTTAACAAAAAATTAAAAACAACTGTCTCTTCTGCATTTGGATGTATGTGTAAGCAGGCAAAACATTGAGATTTAAGGTGGGTGTATCACCTGAACGTTTGATTTTGAAAGATTAAGGGAATTGGAAAAATAACAGGAAAACAAAAGTACGGTTTTATGTTTTGGACATTTGTCAGGTAGTATTTATTGGGCTTAAACATGCAAAATGATTGGTCTTTTAAATGGTTTCTGTCTTCCGTGATGTCTTCAAATTAAGGTTTGGGGTTAGGCTGGTATCAGATACACTTAAAATTAGGGTTGCCCTTAAAGTAATGAATTTAAGTACAACCTCTGTCCTCAGAGGTCAGCTATGAGAATGTGTGTGTGTTACAGGAAAATAGAGACCGGTTTTAAAGAACACTAGGTAATTCTATGGGCAGAATATGTTATTATGGCTTTTAACCTTTAGAGAGATGACGATGACTTTCAGGAAGGTAATCCTCTACTGCCGCATACAGGAAAGCTCAACTGTTCATGAAAGCAGGAAAGCATACAGGAAAGCTCATCTGTTCTCATGTCCAGCCATATGGATCCTCCATACACTCTGCATCTCAAATGTCCCTGACAGATTTCATTTTCATTCAACACATGTTTTGTTTACATTCTGCATGTGAAGATAATTGTAATCTGGAGTCTGTAGATGGCAGCAACACTCTTGTCCAATCTGTCTCAATAAAATGGAAAACGGCTTCTGTTTTGGCTGTCAGTGGCTGCCAGCTCAAATTGAAATTAATTGGAAAAATCCAGTGTTGTAGAAAATAAAAATCCACTGCAACCATGAACTATCAATGGGGATTTATTGGTGTCTGGTGCTCAATAAGTTTGCCTTTGTACCTGTGAATCCATACTGGAACATTTTTCAATGTACTTCAATTATTCTAGATAAAAGACACAGTCACGTGCATATTACATTCCACAGCATGCACAAATGCATTATGAGCCTCTGCCTCAACCACATGATGCTAAAGACTCTGAGTCATAAGATTCATGCAGTGATGTAGATGCTACATTTTCAGTTTTATTCATGCTCATTTAATCAGACTAAATTGCCTTGCTGAACATGATTATATCTGGTTATTTTTTTACACACTTATCAACATTATTAAGTGCTGACTTTACATTTTTGAGGATGGGGGAGGGGCATTGATGATTATGTAAGTCATTTACATTTCCTTCAATTTCCTTCAATTTGAGAGTGACTGGCTCAGCGAAGTGTGAGCCTTTGAGCCTCGGCAGCTTTCGGCTCCCCACAGACATGTTGAAGAGCTGTATGAAATAAAACCTCGCTGAACGGTCGCAGATTTTACAGCGTGTCACTGCTGCATCTGTTGGGAAAGAGCAACTGCGCTGCTGACAGGAGTATCACATGTGGCTCTTATCCCTGTGCAAATACAGCACTGCGTATATACTGTATCACTCACTCGCTTGCTTGCTTGCCTCATCTTTTTTTTGCCTGAAGCACACCGGCACACTCTGGCTCTCCGTCCCATCCAGTTATGGGTCACGTCTCATTCAGGCAGAGGAGATTCTGAGTCCTGAGGGGTTTAGAACGTCTTCAAGGTGGCTTGACCAGCTGGTTTCTGATCCTCCTTATAGGGTTGGGATTTGTGTGTGCATGTGTGTGTGTGCATGCGTGTGTGTGTGTGTGTGTGGGCACCGTGGGGACAAAAGCAGGGTTCAAGCTGTAGATGTGGAGTCAGTAAGGAAGAAGCATGAAGGTTATACTACAGGCTTAAAAAGAAAGAGTAGGATTGTGTCTTTTGGAGTCCAGTTGAAGCTTGTTATTTCTATTTTTCGAAGAAAGTAAGTTTAACTATGATGGCATATTAGGGCCATAGTAGATGAAAAAAAAAACAAAACAAATAACAAAAACAAAACAAAACAAAACAAAAAACAGCAGGGGTGTGGGGTAATAGTCTGAGAAAAAAACCTGACAAATTAGCAAGAAAAAATGCACAAATTTCCAAAAATTTGTGTCCTCACTTTCTATTACTAGAAGCAAGTTCTGAGTTGTACTCTGACTCTTGACACTGTAAACTACAGTTAAAAGTGTCAAACACAACTTTTGAGTGTGAGCAAATAAAATCCATCGTTTAAAGCAAGACAATGTAAGTTACAATGAAAGTTTCATTCATAACTAATAAGATGCAGCCATCCTCTTTTCATTCCACATGGTTTGTTTGCAACAATCTGACAGCTTGCTAACATTAGCAGTTAGCTAACACTTGGGCACACAGTTGCTATGTGAGCGGTGCTGCTGGCATAGATTATTTTGCACTTTGTTAGTCTCAAGGGTTAAATACTACGTCCACTAGGGGGCAGTATGAGGGCTGAAATATAAATCATTCCTGAGCCACATTGAAACACCAAAATCAGCATTTTGCCTTTACAAAGGCAAAAGAAAATGGTATCTCAATAAGGCCATAACTCCTGCTAAAAGTTTTAGCCATGTTTTGTTGCTATGTGTAGCATTATTTCTGTAGGACAAAGAACACAGGAACACATGGCAGCCATCATGGATACACGTAGCCACGGTTAGCATCAATTATAATTTGGTTCCTCAGAAGACATGCTTCTTGGTGAATTCTTGTTGAATGAATTTGTTAAATTTTAAGGTGGGTGTCTCACCTGAACATTTGATTTTGAAAGATTAGGAAATCTGGCAAAATAATGGAAAAAAATAAAGTATATTGTTAAGTTTTGGAAAATGGCTGTCAGTAACATAATGTATATGCGGGTAGTATTTATTGGGCATGCATGCAAAATCCCTGGTATAGTACAGATTCAGATACAATATAATACCCTGAAAACTTATACCAATTCAAAGTTATAATCAGGCACCAAAAGGCACAGATCTGGTGTCCTGAGGGTTGGAAATGTACGCGTACATCTACGAGCAAACTCGTCTTCATTAGTACTCTTCTCACGAAACTTCTGAGTTGTACAACATTAGTGGCATTAGTGGATTGTTTTAAACTTAAGAACAAATGGTAATAAAAATTTCCTACCTCTGCTGTGTTTTCCTTGCGGAATACATGATCTGGTTCGAGTTTGAAGCACCTTGCTGAATAAATTTGCATGTTAATAAGGGAAAGTGAATTTGTTTAATCCCTTTCACTTCAAAACACAGAATTGTATATTTCATAGTAAAAGTGCCCCGTGTGATATAGGTAACATACTGTATGTAAATATAGAAATATAGCATAGCTTAGCATAGCTTACAGTAAGTCTGTGAATCAAAGAACCCTGACGGCCCATCTTGTCTAATGTTTATAGTGGAGTGACCCTTTTGTTTACATTTGGATCACAGTCTGGGTCTTTAAATATGGTTATTATGGGAGTATATTAGGCAGCTTAAGTATGTATGTGTGTGTTTTAATTATATTTTCTTTTTTTTTTATCCCTTTAAATGCTGCAGCTTCACTTGATTTATCTCACAGAGACCACTGATGCAGTGTGAGGGTTGATGACTCTGAGATTCACATGAGCACCATTAAGGGCATTAAATTTGCTTTAAAGGTTTTTCTTAAGTGGATAACAAAGTAAAATGCCTCAGTTGCCCACAGGGCAAGATGAACATGCAGATAAGCTTGCAAAATTTTTCTTTCAATAAGAAAAGATGCCTGTAAAGATGAAATCATAATTAAAGGACCACAGTCAAGGCAATGTACTGCCCCTGCAACACAGTTTATTGTCATTATTATAATTGTGTTGTGGAGATGTTTGCATGATATGATAGGGTGCAATGCAGCATTTACTGTTTTATTGCCCTGTAATCCATCTGTGCTCATCAGTGGATGCTGGATGCTAATCAAACGTTTGCTTCTAACAAATAATCATCACCATGTTATCAAATGCACAAACCAGCACAATACAAGCCAATAGTAAATAACATGTAATTTGAGTAAATGCATAGATGCAACATGCTATTAAGTAGCTCTATTTGATCATTTTGTGGTCAAACAGGACAGGGGGCAGAATGGGGCAGAATTACTAACCATGCTGCTTTTTCAGGGAACTTTTTGCATCAGATTGTTTCTGTAACCTTTGGCCATTTTTACACCTCCAGGTACAACAACTCCATTCCATTCTTTATTAGCTCATAATGTGGCACATATCGCATATGTGTTATGAACAAATAGTAAAAAAGCATACGGAATCAGATTTTCTCAGATCTATTTTGGTCCACATTGGTAAGTGGAAATAGATCTGATATGAATTCATTGCAACTGTCATTTAAACACATCCACTGGAATTTCCTCAACACTCCGACATCATTAAATGCAACAATTTTCTACATTGTCTGCATATGAATGACATAAACAATCTACGCACCGACAATTCTCTGTCAGTAAAAATGGAGGAGAAGGTTTAAGTCAATGAACCATCACAGAGTTTGTATGCCTGGTAAGTCTGTGGGGTGATGAATCAGTACCAGATAAAATACAACAGATTCTTCGCAATAAATCCACGGAAATTTCTGCTGCCATGGGAGAGCAAAGCTTTAAACAGTGCCAATGGAAAATGAGCTTCAAAACAAAATGTAAAACATAAAGACCACAGCAATAGATTGCATGATGATTTCTGTCTCATTTGCATCCATTGCAGTTTTTTTTTTTTTTTTTTTTTTACCTCTATCTTGGAAATAAACTCTCCTATGCGTGTGTGGGTTATTTCAGGAGTAAATGATGTAAAAACGCAGGTATCAGCTATGGACCACAGTGCAAGAAAAAAAAATGGATATAGGCAAAAAATAAATAAATAAATAAATACATTAGAATTGGGCATCAGTGCGTAAAAGTAGTCTTTATGATATCTCCAAAGAAATGAAAACACCAAAACAGTCATATGAAGTGGTGTATATATAGGAGCAGTTCAGTTATCCAGTTACTGCAGTCATGATGCTGATGATCTGGATGATTATAACTCAGTCATTGTGTTTGCATGACAGTTACAGTAATTTGAGCTTTACTGTGTTGTTGCTGTATTCAAATAATTGGTGCATCTAGATACAGAAATGTCATCGACAGCCTGAGAACTCTACAGATGCACTGTTTCATCAGAATTCCTCCATCAGATCCAGTCAGGGTGGAATGAGGCAATGCTGAACATTTCTGCAGTTTGGGCTTTTTGTTTTTTCTTGCTTGTTGTTATGTTTTATTTTTTTTTTCAGCCCTGCATGCAAAGCCAGGAGCGGCTGATGGGCTGCTCCTCCAGTCTCTGTGTACTGTGCATCATTGATGGGAAGCAAGATGGAGGAGGAGGTGGAGGTGGGGAGTGTGCGTGTGTGTGTATGG
>VXCM01002725.1:0-38955 GCA_014773175.1 Lucifuga dentata
ACACACACACACACACACACACACAAAGCATTCCAATGCTTATGCTAGCCCCTGAGAAATGAGCTGCAACTTGGCTGGAATTGTTGCAGTGCTGAAGCTCCCTGCAGCGTTCTTCAGTCGTTTGGTTTCACCATGACGGCGCTCAGAGCTGAATGAACATTGCAGACTAATGTCACCATGGGAACATCCGTCCATAATCCAAGGAAGACTCAGAATGGATCTTTGCCTTTTGAAGCCCTTAAATGTTTACTCAGCTTCTGCAAAATGCATTTATTGGCCTCTCAGGTGAACTCTCTGGGTCAGGTTGAGTTGGTAAAAATCAGCACAGATGCTCTGTGGGAGGATGCAGGATGCAGGATGCAGGTCGTGTCTCGGCCTCCCTGCCAGCAGAAGATGAAGGCTCTTTCCCCAGAGGAGCGCCTCTCCCCTGGGCATGGCTCACAGGCAAACAAGTGGCAGATCAAAGGCCTACACCATCCATCCACCTCTCTGACGGAGCTGCTGGAAAACAAACCAGCAGAAACATACAGAGAGAACGCTCATATGGCGCATCTGAGAATTTAAAGATTAGTGTCAAGAATCGGCAAGAAAGTGGCTGCAAAAGGCAAAAAAATGGTTCTGAGCTGCATCAACTACAAAAAATATTATTTCAGATTGTCTGCATAATCTGAGATAATGTTCCTGCTTAAAATGTTAAACAAAAAAAAAGTCAATTTTGTAAAGGAAAAAAAAAAAATGNAAAAAAAAAAAATCATGGTTCTTGAATTGGATCCATTCCATGGAACCACAATGCCATCTAGCAAAGCAGTCCACACTTCTGGCCTGGTCAAAGACAGTTAGCTAGGTTAGTTTCATGAATTTACTCAGAATAGAACAGGAAAAGTTGAGTAAAAGTTGAGAAAAGTTGCTGCATTAGCAGCAGCAGCAGCTATTAAGACAGTTAGCTAGGTTAGCTCCATGAATTGACTCACAATAGAACAGGAAAACTTGAGTTAGCATTAGCATTAGCAGCTAGCTAAGTAGCTTACATTGCAGCTTACTGCCATGTTTCCTCAAGTTCCGTGTTGATTCTTAGAAGCTGAAATGTCACATTTTTAGCGACAAAGACGCAACGCGTTATGTAGCTGCTGGTTTTGGTAGACTGAAAAGAAAAGTGTTTGAATGTGTGGCCAGGGATGTGCCTCTTCTAAACCTCCTGCTGTTGATTCTGCCATGACTGTTCTGTTCTGGGTGAAACCATGGAAACGGAGGATGGGGGCGTGGCTACTTCGGAGCTGAAGCAGACAGTGTAGTGTCTGATGATGAGAGAAAAACTGAATTCAAATGGGTGAAATCAAAAGTAACACAAAGAGTGCGACCAAATGTAATGGAGTAAAAGTATATATTTTCTTCATAAATATACTCAAGTATGAGTTAAAAGTATCCTGCAATAAAACTACTCAGTAAAGTACAATTTTGTGAAAAACAGTTATTGAATGTAATGGAGTAAATGGAACGTGTTACTGCACACCTCTGGTGACAAAAAAATGAATCAACAGGTTGACGTTGCTGCTATTCATTCACATTCATATTCACATTATTTTAATTCAAATCAAAAACAAACCCTGATTTAAAACAGCCAAAAGCTCAAATACTGGATGTGCTTCACTGCATATTCACACATTTCAGCTGTAGATGGAGTAGCATGCTGCTTCTCAATAATTCATGTTAAAGCTCCAGCTGCTTATTGATTGTAGAAACTGAGATGCGCTGCACGAACTGCTGGTGAACTTCTTTGTGGTTACAAATGAAAGAAAAAAAAATGCTGGAGCAACTTCAGCACGATAACATGATGAAAGGATTTATGCATGGAGGGATGAGGGGAGGATTTGTTTATTAGATTTTTACTCCAATGACTCCAAGTATTGAAGCTAAATTTCATAGAATCTCCCGCTGTGGAGCTTTGCGTGGACATTTCAGTCACATTACGTCATACTTCAAGTGGCTGCATTTTGAATTATTAATAACTTGTGTCTTGAGGTTATTAGTCATGATGTTTTTTGTTGTTTTTTTGTCTCTTTTTTTTTCAGAGTACAACATCTCTGCTGCAGCCATCTCCATCTTCAGCCTGGCCTTCATGATCCTGGGCTCTCTGTGTTTGGTGGGCTCGTGCACCGGGAAAGGCAAAGGAAGGGATTACCTGCTCAAACCTGCCGGCATGTTCTACGCGTTTGCAGGTGAGCTCACCTAAACAACAAAATGTGGGATACTCTTAGTGCTTTTCCACCAAATAAGTTCTGGTTCGGTTTGGTGTCTGTGGAACCGAGGTGCTGTCTAGTGAACCATTTCCACCGATTTCTAGTTGAATCATGACGTCACCAAAGGATGTAACAGTGGAACTTTTTTATTTAAGTATTTAGTTCAATCCAACAAAGTTAGATGAGCCAACTGCACATACACACACATCGACTTCTTTGTTTTTCACTTGTGTTTTTCACTGACCAATCACAACAGCGCTTACTGGCCGCCGCAAAATGTGCTGGATAAGATGTTTAGTCAGGAAATATCTCATTCTAAGGTCTGATTTAAACTATTTTCCATGGGTAGTGGTAATGAGTAGTATTTCCACCAATGAGAATTTTGTTCTCCAGGATTAAATTTGAATTTGTCGTTTATAAGCCGACGCCCCCAATTTGCTTTGTGAAATTTGGTAATAAAAACTCGGCTTATACTCGAGTTTATATGGTAGTTGTAATGGGAAATGCCTGAGAAATGCCATGGTAGAGGAAGTTACAGCAATCCAGCCTGGATGGTATCAGTGCACGAACGACTCTTTCTAGATCAGAGGGTGATAGGAAACGCCTGATTTTGGAGATGTTCTGAGTTGGAAGAAGATGGAGTTTGCCCGCCTGTTTAAACTTACACCCTGTCCACACTAATATGGATAATTTACAAAACGCATATTTTCCTCTGTGTTTTGGCCTCTCATCCACACGCAAATGGCACTTTAGGCCACTAAAATGGAGATTTCTTAAAAGCGGTTTCTAAAGTGGAGATTTCTAAAAACTCCGCTTTCTGTGTATCCGTGTGCACGTCTAAAACAGAAAACGTCTAAAAAATGGAAAACGATGACGTCAGAACTAAACTCGCGCATGTCGCCAACTGTTGCTTCAGAAACAATAACAACAACAATGGCGGTGACCTGTACTGGTTTACAGTTGGTTAGCAATAGCAGTCGCAACTTTACAAGTGAACTTGGCATTGCTGCACCACTTTACCAGCAGACAACGGCATCTGCAACTGCTGCGCCCAATATTACCGGGTCCATGGCGTCCGCTGGTTAAAGTCCGCCAGAAATGACGGACAGACTTTATCGCCACCTGCTGGCCCGGCATGTGTTTGTAGCCGTTTGAGCGTTCTCGTGTGGACAGAGATTTTTTGTAAAATGATGCGTGTGTGGACATAATTTATTATTTTTTTTAAATGGTGGGGGGGAAATATCCGTTTAAGAAAATATCCATATTAGTGTGGACTAGGCCTTAGATCGCCATCAAATATAACATTAAAATATGATATAACTATTAACAAACAATAAATGTGTCAAACGATGATACTCATTTTCCCATTATTGACATGAGGAGAGGACAGTCAACCTCTCTCTCTCTCTCTCTCTCTCTCTCTCTCTCAGGTCTCTGTGCCTTCATCTCCCTGGAGGTGATGCGTCAGTCGGTCAAACGAATGATCGAGAGCGAGGACACGATCTGGATCGAGTATTACTACGCCTGGTCCTTCGCCTGCGCCTGTACTGCGTTTGTCCTCCTCTTCCTCACCGGCCTCACCCTCCTCATCCTCTCCATGCCCCAGATGCCCAGGAACCCATGGGAGACGTGCATGGATGCCGAGCCGGAGCAAATAGAATGATAGCTAGACAGAGATGAAGAGATGAATGGATGGAGGAGGAGAGCGATTAGATGGATTTTTGAATGCAGGTAATAGATCTGGTGTATCAGCAGAGGTCAAGATGAAGGAAAGCGGTGCTGATGTGAATAAAAAAAAAAAAAAAANAAAAAAAAACATAGTGAGAAATGTACCTGCCTGCATCCTGGTTAAAGATGAAGCCATCCTCTCCAGCACCTCTTTAGGTTTGGCTCAAATCTGATCAGTGGCACCAAAACTGTCCCGGTGCTCAGAAATCACACCTCAAATCTTTTACAAATGTTTGAAAGCACATTTACTGTCCCTCCTTTCTTCTTGACAAGTTCATCTGTTACTGCCGGCGTATTACAGAAATGCTAAAATCGCTGGAATTTATCAACTTCTGGTTTGGTTTAACATCATCATCGTCGTGCACACAACTTAATTGACAAAGTTATCAAATGTTGAAACTGTAGAGAATACAGCGATGGCCTGAGATGAGATATGTTGATTTCATGTACTGCATTTTTGTATGATATATTGTACATATCTAATGTTTCTCTGGTTTGATTTTGTTAGTTTTGTACTGTGTCACTCAAGGAATCACTCGCTTATCAAATCATTCAGATCTGCTCAGGACACACACACACACAGGCAGAAAGCAGCAGGAAGCGTTCAGTTCTAGCTGGACTTGGCCGAGTCACCAAATCTTTGAGTTAATAGAGTCGGTCTTTCTTTCCGCTGAGCTAAATGAGCTGATTCACAACCGGAAATACATCATATACTTGCGGTTACCGTCGGTTACCAGTATAAATGAAGAGATTCAATAGATTTATTGTCTTGGAGCTGAACAGGTTGTCTGATTAATCTGGATTTTTTTGATCTGTATGTTCTAGCACATACAAGCCTTTTAGTTTATATATATATATATATTGGTGACATTTTAAGCCTCCTAAACAAACTGATGCAGAGTTTTCTCTTCATTTTAACGGTTTACGACACATTTACGACCGATTTGTGCTGGTGAAAGACTCACAGGGCTTCATGAATTAAAGGGGACATACAGAGCTTTCCATTTATTTTCATTTAAAGATCTGTTCTGAAAACTTTACAATACTTTAACATGCAAAAAAAAAAAAAAAAAAAAAAAAAAAGCACTCTCTTTCCTGGTGCACCGCTGTGCAAACTGAGTGAAAACAGGTCGTTTAGGTGCTGTTCTAATTGACTTGACGACACCCACAGACAGCGAAACACACTCGCTCACTAGACTCACACTTAGTGGGCGTGTCTAAGCCGGTGTAGGAGGAGAAATTCACACGTGTTACATGTTGATGTAAACATGTTACAGAAGAAAAGGACGAATCAAAAAAACACGCTTTCAGGGCCTGTTTATCTTACTCGCTGCATTTCTTTTGGCTTAAATTTCACGTTTTGCAACAATATTCAACACAAAGTCTGTTACATGTTTGTTTTAAGCTCTTTAGCTCTGCCGCTCTGAACACACGTGCAGAAACGTGCAAACTTACATGTAAGTCATTTGTTACTGGCTTTCATTTGAAACACGACAAAAACATGAACATGATTCTGTTCTTCCAGATCCAAAACTTTTGCCAGCGAAGGAATAAGTCACAATAAAGAAAAGTAGAGGAAGAAATGAGATCTACAGTAAAAACCTTCTACAGCTTCATTAACATCATGGAACACAATAATATTTTATTTTGATAAAAGTACTTATGCAACGTTACAGAATCCTGAAATTACTAACTGCTGTGAATCCTTTTGCTCCGTCTACATTTTTATTTTTGCACACGGATCCTGTATGAAAGTCAAAGCTGTGATTTATAGCTGTGAGTATTCTGAGATGCCATACTTTAATATGTTTTGCTTGGCATTGTCCGCAATATAGCGGCTAACTGCTGCATGCTAGCACGGACGCGATACAGATATGATAGACACGATAAGGACATGACATGGACACAATACAGACATGATACAGGCACGTACAGACACGATAAGGACTTAACATGGACACGATACAGACATGATAAGGACATGACATGGACACAATACAGACATGATACAGACACGATAAGGACCTGACATGGACACGAGACAGACATGATACAGACACAATAAGAACATGACATAGACACGATACAGACACAATAAGGACTTAACATGGACACGATACGGACATGATAAGGACATAACATGGACACAATACAGACATGATACAGACACGATAAGGACTTAACATGGACACGATATGGACATGATAAGGACATGACATGGACACAATACAGACATGATACAGACACGATAAGGACTTAATATGGACACGATACAGACACGATAAGGACATGACATGGACACAATACAGACACGATACAGACACGATAAGGACATGATATGGACACAATACAGACATGATACAGACACGATAAGGACATGACATGGACACAATACAGACACGATACAGACACGATAAGGACATGACATGGACACAATACAGAAACGATACAGACACGATAAGGACATGACATGGACACAATACAGACACGATACAGACATGATAAGGACATGACATGGACACAATACAGACACGATACAGACACGATAAGGACATGACATGGACATGATATGGATACGATACAGACTCCAAAATGAACCGTCCGCGTGTTTTGGCATTCGTGGTTCTCACGCTGTCATGGCATTGATGAAATGTGAGAGCAGGACAACCACAGAGTGGGAGGAGTTTCAGCTCCACCAGATTCCCACTTCACATATCAGTCCCGTAGATTTTTCCACTTCCTGTGACAGGAACGTCCCTCAGACCTGAGTCACAGGAATCTGCAGCTTTGTCATCTTTAAGCCCCTCATGGAGGACTCGTACACGCTGATACGTCCTCATCCTCAGCCACTCATCAAACTTGTTCGCCATTGTTTTTCTGTCCCTCCCTCTCCTCGCCGCTTCGCTCGGCCAATCATCAACGAAGCTGCATTTACGTCACGTGCACGCCGTCCTCGTAGTTTCACATTTTGAGGCTTCAAAATTTGGCGTCTGCGGCCGCCACGATTTGTCCACGATTACGTCGTATTTTCGTCGTATTGTCACGTCCATGTTAGACANGGCCGCCACGATTTGTCCACGATTACGTCGTATTTTCGTCGTATTGTCACGTCCATGTTAGACATAAACCAGCTTAACCGGCTGGTGGTGCATCTAGAGATGGCTGGGTTTAGGTGGTTTAGGCAGTTTTAGGTGGTTTTAGGCGGTTTTAGGTGGTTTTTTAGGGGTTAAGTTTTTTCAATATTTTTGAGCTTTTGGCACAAAACCTAATGAAAGGTCAAGACTGTTCTCGTTTTGGAGGCGCCATGACATCATTTATCATCAGTTTTGGTTAAGAAGGCTCATCCAACCTTTGGCACATATCACTGTGTATTAATTAATGCATAAACGTGTGAAAGCCTGATTAGTTTGGTTTGTTTCTAATATATTTGTTTTGACATGCCTGTAACATGATGACTTCTCTGATGTTTGCGAATGAACGAAGGAAACGTCACGATGAGAAGAAGTCAAACAGGAATACGTGAACTTTCTACGTTATATTTTCTCTTTCTTTGAGTTTGGTGTGTAGTTAAACCATTTTTGGAATGCAGTAAATTATGAGTGTGTATGTTATGCTATAAATTGAATGTCTTTGTAATAAAAATTAAATCTTGATAAGCTTTGGCAGGCCTGCTGTCTGAGCTCTGTGTGAACGTTTCATCATTGAGTGGGAGGATGATGATGATGATGAAGCAGAGCAGGAATTTGCTGCTGGATTGTGGGAAAGTTTTTTGGGGATTCTGGCTGTAGATTTCTGAATCTCTCACATCTCAGTCTGAACATCAGGCGACAGCAGATCAAAACTTTATTTAAACTGATCAGGCTTTTCTTTTTTTTAATTTTTTTTTTAATTTTATGAATCAATATTGGAATCATTTAAATTTGCATCACAATAAATCGAAAAATCAATTTCNCCCTTACTACAAATTATTAAAAATTATCCACAGGCAATCCAAGAAGAAGCTTCCAGTTTTCCTGAAAAAAAACAAAAAACAAAAAACTGATAAGCTTGACATTTGTTTTATTGTCTCTTGCACTTTTTTTTTTTTTTNCTTTTTTTTTTTTTTCTGTCTCGTTGCTCAAGTTACAGCCTGCAATGTGAAGTTTTGGGATTCTCCATTTATTTTATATTTATCTATAATCTTAAAGTAATATCATGATATCTTGACATTTTTGTGATATTCAAGATAATAAGTAACACTGAATAATGTTTTATAGGTAATGGCAAACACCTATAATAACAGATAACAATAGGTACAGTAGAATATTTCCCTTTAGTAAAAAGCAAAAAATAATAACTAAAACCTGGAATATTTTTAGTTTGTATACAATTGCTCAAATTAGCTTAACCTGCTAAGCTTCAGAAGTGTATAAAACCAAATAAAATTAAATTGGTTTCAGTTCAGCCCAGTATATTAAAATCAACTTGTAGAGACTTGAAACATGCTTGATATAAATAATCCATCACAGCGAACACGATTCCTATTAAAATTTGTGTCAAAGTAATTTTATTACTTTATTTCTAACTTTATTTCTCAGTATAAGTGTCATCTTCTCTTGGGACTATATTCCCTGGCGGAGAAATACATTTTCTTTTCATGCAGCTCCATTAAATAAGTACCTTCAACAAAAATGTGATGAATGACGTTTGATTCGCTGTGTTGGATTTCTTATCTTAAGCACGTTTCTAAAAGTTAATTTTTATGTTGTACTGGAATTAACTGAAACCAATGGCAGTCTGGAAGGTAGGAAAAACAATTGTAATATTTACCATTCCTGTATGTATCACCTGAATATTTAAGTTTGAAAGATTTGGCAGAACAACAGGAAAATTAAAATATGGTTTTATGTTTTGGAAATCGGTTGCCAGTAACATAACATGTATGCAGGTGGTATTAGGCTGACACATGCAAAATCACTGGTATGGTCCTTTAAACACCTACACTGAACCCTAATATGAGATACACCATGAAATTAATTTGATATCTCCAACTTGGAGCTACGTGAAGAAAATGTATGTCTCCGCCAGGTAATATAGTTCCAGGAGAAGACAGCTTTTACAGAGAAATTAAAAACGACCGTCTCTTCTGCATCTGGACGTGTTAGCAGGCAAAACTTTGACTTTTTTAAGATGTCTGTGTCACCTGAACATTTGATTTTTGAAAGATTCGGTAAAATACCAGGAAAACTAAAATATGATTTTATGTTTTGGAAATTGCAGTATCTTAACATTTAGGTGGGTAGTATTTATTGGGCTTAAACATGCAAAATCACCAGTATGGCCCTTTAAAAATGAAGATGTAAAGAGGCTGTCCAAAAAACAAAACAAAAAACAATAAAAAAAAATCAAAGTCTGACCTGCTTAAAGGCCTGCAGTGTAAATGTTTGCTTCACAGATTCTCCACATCATCACAACTTCACATCTTTGAACCGATACGAGTGCGTTTGTCATAAAACACGTTATGGTGTGAAAATGTGATAAACTGTGTGAGTGACTGGAAAGTTATGAGCCTGATGGGAAATCAAAGCAGAGCTGAATCCTCTGGTTCAGCAGCAAATCTGCCCTCGCTGCTGGCGGATAAAAACGTGTGATAACTCGCTGTGATGAGTCATAAAATTGGACAAGAGCAAAACAAAAGAGAAAAAGGATGTTTTTTTTTTTTTTTNGTTTTTTTTTTTTTTTAGGTGAAACCATGAGAGTTACTGCACCTTTCACAGAGAAACGGAGTGGGTAGAGGATAGGAAAATAGAAGGATAAAAAGGGATTTGGAGGAAGTGTTCTGATAGGAAGAGCAAAGAAGAAGCGTTTCTAGAGTCTGAGCGACACGATGATCTGAGGAAAAAAAAACTCTCAGCTTAACCTCAGCGACAGGAAATGTGAATTGGGCTCAAACGTAATAATCACTGGTATGGTCCTTTAAAAATACCTAAACATGAAAGCTGAATGAGTTAAAATGCTGAGAATGAGGTGTGTAAACATGATGACTAAACCGTCTGTTCATGTCATCCAGTAAAGGTTCATTCCCAAAATAAAAGCTGCTAAATATTTTTCTTAAAGGAACATACCAGTGATTTTGAATGATTGAGCCCAATATATACAATCCCTCATATAATATACGTTACCCATTTTTTTCAAAATATACTACCTTCCAGACTGCCATTGGTTTGTTCATTCCAGTAAGCTGTAAAAAATTAAAGGACCATATCGGCCATTTTTCATGTTTGAGCCTAATATATTTAATTTCAAACACATAATATTATTGACAATCATTTCCCAAAGCATACTACTGGAACAGTGAATTAAGAATGTTTTTCCTGCCTTCCAGACTGCCATTGGTTTCAGTTCATTGTGGTACGCTATTAAAATACTTGAAACGTTCTTGGGATAGGTAATCCATCATCACCAACAAGACGTGTATTCAGGGTTTTTCAAAGTTTTGTAATTTTAGCATTTAAGCGCAATAAAAAGTATGGAGTGAATGTATGCCTCCGCCAGGGAATATAGTCCCAAGAGAAGACGACTTATACTGAGAAATTAAAAAGACTGTCCCTTCTACATTCAGATGTACATGTTAGAAGGTAAAACATTGAATTTTAAGGTGGATTTATCACCAGACTATATGATTTTGAAAGATTAGGGGATTTGACAAAATAACAGAAAAATTAAAATATAGTTTTATCATTTGGAAATTGGTTGCCAGTAACATAAGCTTGTATGCAGGTGCTTTTTATTGGGCTTACACATGTAAAATCACTGGTATGGTCCTTTAAACACCTACGCAGAACCCTAATATGAGATACACGGCGAAAATCCTGAATCCTGGAAGAATGATCTGGAATAAAAGACAAAAAAAAAGTCAAGTTGTTTCAATAAAAACACTTTAATAGATAAATGAATAAAAAAGAAAATAAACCTTTGAAACACAGTCTAAATCCTTTATTATAACCACCACCAATCAAAATGAAGAAGAGTAAAACAGACCTATTCATTATTGTGTGGGAACCAGTGGGAGTGGGAGGCCGGGAGGACAGGTGAGCTGTTGATTCACTGCAGCAAAGGGAAGAACAGAGGAGAGAAAACGGAGAACAGGAAGAGATGTGGCGAATACAGAAGGCTGAACATGGCGCCCTCTACTGGCCGGGCAAAAGGTTGCTCCCTTTATGTGTGCCATACAAGTTTAACGTAGCTCGTTTTAGCGTAAAAAGGCAACAAAGAAAATATCAAATTCATATGATATGTGATTTGGTGCGATAGAAGAAATCAGAAATAACAAAAAAAAAAAAAAAAAAAAAAATGTACGGAAAAGGTCTTTGGCTCAATCTCATCCGCTTTAGAAATGAATATCTGAGAATCTATACAAGCGACGAAACATCTGTATTGCACAATTTAGAGATCAGCCAATGACTCGTCCCAAAAGGTCAAATTAAAGGTAACTATGACAACATCCCAGGGAGCAACCTTAGCAACCGCCCGGCAACAAATGCAGAAAACAATAAAAAAAAAAACAACAAAAAAAAAAAAANAAAAAAAAAAAAACAACTTACATGACCATTACATACTCGACATGTTAGTAAAATATCATAATAGTTTTGTTGATAATGTCACAAGTTATTGTACACATCAAATAATATACCAAAATTCTGACTCTGCAGGGTGAACAAAGATATTTTTAGTTTTTTTTTTTTTTTTTTTTAATCCTCTACAAACCAATAAAAACAGGAATAAAAAACCAGCCAGGTCATCGCAACATGCAAGAAAAGAAAAGATCGTTGAACCACAAAGCATCAGTGAACAGAAAACTCTTCTAGCTGTGAAGACGAGGAAACAAAAAGGTCAAATCCAGCAACATATACCTAAAAATATGTATTGTACAGTGAAATATAATTCATTTACAGCTGCAACACAAATTCTCTTTGTCAAATCAGCCAGATGTAATCTCATAAAAAAAAAAAATCTAAAAAGTTACAGCAGGATGCTGCAACTGCAATGTGTTTTCCATTTCTAGAATTATTAATTATTAATTTGCATAATTAAAAAGGGCATACCTCTTGTTGGAACAGCTTCTAGAAAATTGAGGCGCTCCCAAAGTTTGTAAATACCTAGAAAATGCATATTTACATGTATGCGTTTGTCCTCTGCTAAGTCAAAAATCTGGACTTTTGAATTATGTTGAAATAAAATCACAGCTTTATGCAACTCTGATCGCTGGAAACATTTCTGATGACATGATCTGTTACGATTTTACCAATTTGCAGATGGAACGACGGTGTTTAATAATTAATAACGCACAACAGGCACTAAAAAAACAAACAAAAAACAAACAAAAAAGAACACTGGCAGGTAATTTTATTAGCATCTTTTCCATATTTTACCTGCATGAGATTAATCATCTTGAATTGTTGGGGTTGAAATACTCTGAACAGGTAATTTTTCAAATTTTTAGATTAAATTCATGTCCTCAAACATGATTCTTCCTGTTTGAGACTTTAAAGGTGGAATCCGCTGATTTCACACATCAAATTCAGTTCATTGGTAATACTGAAGCGCGATTCAGCAAAGCGAAAATAATTCTTTAAAGGCTTTCGTGGCTACGAGGACGTTACGCAAATGAAGCCAGATTGATGCTTATGACATCACAAAGGTTACTTCCTGTTGGTGCTGAAAACTGCAAAGTTAAAGCACAAAAAAAAAAAAAAAAANAAAAAAAAAAAAAAAATCACCAAAGCCACCAGTAACTTTTGTGGCTTTTTACAGTTTCCTTGACGTTGCACAGCGCCCCCTACAGCCACTAAATGTCATATACATCGATTTTCATGTGCTGAATTTAGCTCCTTGTGATCAATTAACAACTATGTGGAATGTGAAATTGGTGGAATTGCCCTTTAACTTTCCTGGAGCAAATGTGAGATGCAACCAGAGAATCTGAACTTTTCTAAACCCTCCATGCTGTAATATTAATTAAGTAATAATTCCAACCAATCAGAACAGACTACAAATGTAAAGAACTCTCTGAATGGTCAAGAATGACTTATGTGATCTTACAGATTTGTTCTAAATTAAAAAAAAAAAAAAAAAAAANTTTTTTTTTTTTTTGGTTAAGGCTCAAGCAAAGTAAGAGTTACACTTCACTGTAAATACGGAAAAATATAATAAAGAATTGTGGGATGTTTGACTGTATTTTATAAAGTTTCTACTTAGAAATGGCCCAGAACTTTCCCTGCAGCAGAAAAGATAGTTTATCACACATTACATTACCACTTTATTAAGTAGAATCTGATGCAATCTAATACAGACGGCTCTGCAGTACATCAGGTTTGTCTCCGCCTCCTTCCTGTATGTAAAAATTACAAACATGTAACAAAAAAACTGAAAATTTTCAGGTTTATTGCAGGGCTGCTGGATTTGATTGTGCAGCTATTTTTATTTTTCTGGTCTTAGCTTTACCTGTTTTCTTTGCAGTGTAGCTGGCTTTAATCCAGTGGTTCTCAAACTGTGTGGTGTGGACAAAATATTAAAATTCCTCTCATGCAGAGACGGATGGAGACCAGTTTAGTGGCATTAAGTAATAAAAATGTGATAAAGTTTAACTGGACAAAGATTTTTTATTTTAAGAAGGGCAAAGGAATCATTCATGTTATTTCAAGAAAATAATGTATAACTTTGCCCATTTTGTTACTAAATTCTCTAAACTTAATGGCTCAATCAAAAAAAAAAAAAAAAAAAAAGAAGGGTTTAAAGGAGGACGGGAGTTCTGCTTCCATGGGGGCATGACAGAAAAAGATTAAGAAAGCACTATGTTAATTAAAGCACTAATTAAGAAGCTCTTAAGTAAAATTGAAGGCCTTTGAATACAAATTTTGGTCTTTGATGGAACCAAAAAAAAAACCAAAAAAAAAAAAAAAAAAAAACCACAGCAGTCGTTACGGGAGAAAAACGTCCGTTGAGAACATTAATTAATCTGATAAATGAAAGATTATCAGAGAAACACAAATTTACAGAATCTTTTATCGTTGTGGAGGACTGAAAAACATCAGATTTCAGCCTGGTTTATACTTAACGCAGATGTGACATAAATGCAGCCAAATCTGACACATTTTAGGCTTGTTTTTAGTGGTTGTGCACCACTGGATTTCTGAGCGTTTGTGTTAAATGCGCCTTGATTGAAAATGGCCACGCAGAGTAACAGCGACTCCTGCTCTTCTTTATTGTTATAGCTGAACTGGAAGCTACTATTTCCACTTTGGGCCCGTTAAGAGCGGCTTTGTCTGACAGCGAAACAGAAAGTCATCGTGAATCATGAATGTCAGGAGCGCGCTGATGGTCCGTTTCAGAGCCGTCTGCATCCACGTTCTCGTCACATACGTGTTAAGCATAAATCAGGCCTGACTGGACTGTGAAAAGACAAATTCACAGCATCATGTTTGCTTCAGGGGCCAAATTAACGGGATCAATGCCTAAGCCAATTTCATCTAACTATAAAGACAGAATCTCTGTCTGTCTGTGGCATCAATATCTCTAGAATCCATATGAAGTTGAAATTCGGCAGGTTTACTGAGTGTCAAATTGTTTGGATGAGTGGTTCTCAAATTGAGCTGTGCCGGGAAAAAGTAGTCCGCATGGCAGGATACGCTCTGGTCCAGTGCCACAGTCTTAAATTGACCCCATACAGCAAACAAAGCTAGCTCACGAGAACGTGCAGGACTAAATTATGGTAGGCTGCGGTGCACACCATAAAGTCCAGCCTGGTCCGAACAGGCAAAAACAGGTCAAATTCAGTTGTTATGGTGAGCATTTGAAAAGAATCCTACTTGTAGAGGGCGCTGCTCAAAGTCATGGAAACTGACTTTGTCGCATCACAAGGGATACTTCCTATTAGCGCTGAAAACTGCAATGCTAAGCCACTTCGATAAAACGAGGGAACATCAGCGACTTCAGGGGCCCAATGAGCAAAATCAACACCTGCGCCATCTCCATTATAATAAAAAGCCACAAACATTTGTCAAACCTCTCTTCTTTACTTGAATATCACAATTTCTGTTTTTTTTTTGTTTTTTGTTTTTTTTGTTTTTTTTACAGTGAATTTGCTTAAAATGTAACCAAAAAAATGCTAAAACACGACATGTTTAAAAACTTTTGACCGGCAGAGTCGCACACACCTTCAATTTCCACTTAATCCTCCACTCAACCTCATCGCTTTCTGCACTTTCGCGAACGTTCTGCAGCCTCATAACACCAGAATCCATCAACAACACAAAACACCTTCCATCGCTCCTAACGTAGAACATAACCCCAGCAGTTACCATAACCATTTCCCTGCAAACGCCTTCTGACATGAGCTGAAATTAACTCTAAAATATTTAATGATTAAAAAAAAAAAAAAAAAAANCGGGAAATAACGTGAAACTGGCCAACAAGGAAGTAGCTTGAATCATCAGTGAAAAGTAAAATATGAAACCGATCTCACTGTTATTTAATCAGCAAATATGCTTAGTTGCATTTATGACTCAACTGTAAGGTAAGAATCACATTTACAAAATGATAAGAAATAAGAAGCAAACAAATAGGAAAGCAATTCTGTAAATGCTCGGATGTTTCAGGGATTTAGGTGCCTGTCTGCGACGTACAATTCAGTCATTTATTTTCTTTATATGTACAGATTAGAGGAAAATTTATCTACTTCTATACACTGTTCCATGTAGTTTCTGAGTCGGTTGACCACTTAGCTTTTGTCTGTTGCCACAACTACAGTAGTATGAAAATCAAGACATAAAATCCACGTAAAACTAAGGAAGACAAAGTAAAAACTTCAACATACTTGTATAGAAACAAATTAAAAAAAAAAAAAAAAAAAAAAAAAAAAANTTTTTTTTTTTTTTTTTTACCATTACGTACATATACAAGTGTAGATAATATAAGTATATATTCATATATACATAATGAGTATGTATATATACCAGTAATGAATTTCTTATATATACTTATTTTTTCACAGATATGGGAAAACAACTGTTACAAATCAAAAAGTTAAAATGAGAGAAAATGCGGAAAACAAAACTGATAGAAACAATTTGTAAATGCACTTTCCACCATTTTTTCTGGCTTTTTTAAATTTTGCTTTTTTTTTTTTTTTTTTTNTTTTTTTTTTTTTTTTTTTTAATATTTTATCGCTTATCTACTATATTGGGGAAGTGACACTTATTTAAAGTAGGAATAGTACCCATTGCTACCGTTTGAACTTCCTATACTCAGCTCTTGTAGGAGGGAGAGTGGGTCGCTGTTCTTTTTGACCTGCTCAGGGCGAACAGCTCGGGGTTTGGGCGGAGCGCGGAGAGCGCTGGCGTACGACATGGTGGGTGGTTTGCTCAGGTTTGGTGCCCCCTGGCTGGACTCTGTGGGAGCAGTGGGCTGCTTGTTGCTGGGCATGAGTGGGGGGAACTGTCCGAGGTGCTGGAGGGAGTTGAGGGCGTGTGGGTGTGGCTGCTGGGCCTCCGTGGCCTCGGATTTCACCTGCTCCTCCGTCTGACGGTGGGGTTTGGAAGAAGCTGCTGCATCCAGGACATCAGGAGCCAGGAGAGAAAGATGGCGGTGGAAAGAGACAAAAAAAAGAAAAACAATGAAATCTCTTTTGGAAACAGAATATTTTGCTGACATGCCCAGATGATGTGAGGTTTGATGCTAACAATTTACTTAGGGCAGCTATTTGGTGGGATGTTCTTGCAGGAGAACAATGGTGACAGTAGTGTTCACCAAGTTTAATGGTTCACAATCATAAATGTCACATTCTAAGTAAGTAGCACGTTATCCATAAAATTCACAATTTAAACAGAAGTGGATGACAACAGTTTAAAACAACAACAAAAAAAAACCCCAGAGAGGTGAATACTGAACACGTTTAGGGTATTTACACACACAATTCCAATGTTTTTGCTCATATGTGCACAGACAAAAAGCACATCAGTGTCACGTGCTTCCTCAAAGAAAGAACACGCATCTGCTCTACCGTGACGCGCATTACTGCGTGTACTGAGCAGCCGTGGACGAGAGGGAGGGAAGGGGGGGNGAGAGAGGGCTGGGCGATACGGTCTAAAAATAATATCTCGATTTTTTCCACACTTGTGGACGATTCTCGATTTTAATCTTGATTTCTCTTGTTTTTCTCCAAACTAACTAAAAAACAAGATCAAGCTATAATTCAAATAAGTATTTTCTTTATTAAAATAATAAAAACAAATAATGATACTTTTTTTTTTTTTTTTTTTTNAAAAAAAAAAAAAAATAAAACAACTTTTAAAATAAAAGGTTTTAGCAGCGATATCCAGGATCCTTGGTAGGAACACCAGCTGGTCTGCTGCCTCTGGCTTGATGCTGACATGTTACAGTATTCCACGTATGAAGACCCTCTGATCAGGTGCCATGACGCTGGAAAATGATGCAGTAACATCATTTCCTTTTATGTTGCACTTTGCCTGCAGATGTGCATCTTGCAGCGCTGCATTGCTGCCACTCAGCTGCATGTTTCTGTTGCAGCTGCTGAAATACATTTGAAGCTCTGCTACTTTTAGCTCCTACAAACTTTACAGAACACGCTGGTTTGCTGCACGCCATGAAACGCAAAACCGAACCACTTCCGAAGGACTGACGTGATGAAGTGATGTTACCTTTTTTTGGAACGAGCTCATCTTCAAAGTGTTTGCTGGCATCTTGACACGTCTGACCTGCTGAAAGCTTCATGGGCGTGGCATCAACGACCGTGATGGATGATTGATTGGTCAGTTTAACGAGCACAAAACGAGCTTGTTTGACGGAGGGCGACCCGCTGCTGCATTTCCCCCGTTAAAAATAGGTAGATATTAGTTTTTTTTTTAAAAAAATCTCGATTTTGCAATTCAGCCATATTTACACATCATACAAAACATAAAATCTAATTAACTGATTAAATCAATTTATTGCCCAGCCCTACTTCAAGCCGAGTAAAAGATGAATAATGCTATGGAAACGGAACTCGCTGATACATACCCAGGAGGTCCCGGTGCTGAGTAAGTGTGCCGGCTCCATTACAAGGAATGTTCTGGAACGGACCAGGACCCCCACCATTACCAGGCCAGAGCTCATGTGAAGGGTAACTGTAGGGTGGGTGTGGGTGTTGATGGTGCTGTATGTGGGGGTGGGGGTGGTCCTGGGGGTCTGACGTACAGGGCTGAGGCTGCTGGGAAAGAGCAGCGTGGGTGTTGGCTGGAGAAGGTTCGTCTGGGTAGCTAGAGGAGATGCGGCGTTGATAGAGAGGCCGGCCTGGACCCCTGGGTTCATACTATAGAAACATACATACAGCAGAAAGACACACGAGAGACACACAAAGACACACAGGAGACAGGAAGTAGAGAACAAGACATGAATGAATCGCCCACATTTCTCTGCACAAGACCAGTTTGATTTGATCAACAACTTTGGATTTTCTTCTCAATGCAACATGGTAGTTTTGCATGTTTGAGTCCAATATACACACAACCTGCATACATGTTATGCTACTGACAACCATTTCTCAAAACATACTACAGGAGCTGTAAATATTAGAATTGTTTTACCTACCTTCTAGACTGCCGTTGGTTTCAGTTCATTCTAATATGCTATTAAAATCAACTTGTAGGGACTTGAAACGTGCTTGAGATACATAATCCATCACAGCAAATACGATGCGTATTACCTTTTTTATCAAAATAACTTCATTTAACTGGTTCAACATGGAGCTGCATGGAAAAAATGTATGTTTCCGCCATGGAATATAGTTCCATGAGAAGACGGCTTTTACAAGAAATGAACGATGATCGTTCCTTCTACATTCAGACGTATGTGTTAGCAGGCAAAACATTAAATTTTAAGGTGGATGTATCACTGGAAAATTTATTCTAGAAAGAGGAGATTTGGAAAATTAAAAAAAAAAAGATTTTACATTTTGGAAATTGGTTGTCGGCAATGTAACATGTATGCGTGAGTAGCATTTATTCGGCTTAAACAAGCAAAAATTACTGGTTTTGCCCTTTAAGGGCTCAAAAACACCTTGGCTAAGCTAATCACTTAATAATGCTGACAATCGTAGCAGTACAGAAACCAAAGAAACTGATTTCAGATAAGTATAAAATGAGAAATACACTTAATTCCTACAAAAAAAAAAAAAAATNAAAAAAAAAAAAAAATCAAAGTGAGAAAAGTAAGATCTCTCCTTATTCAATTTTAAATGATGGATGTGCTGAACGCAGGTGAAAATAAAATGTCTCTCACACGTCGATTCGCATTTCACATTTCACACTTTTAATTAAACTCTCTATGTTGGATTTCACACAGGCTCAGAGCTTCAACTTGATAAAAGCAAACATGTCAGCAGCGGTGACGGAGGAGTTTCTCCACAATCGATGAGGAAAACACCCATCAAGGTCTTCAGCTAACATTTACATCTTTTCTGAAAGGCTAATGGCTGTCCTGCCTGGGGGTAGCACAAACAGGTGGGGGTCATGTTTCATGTTTTNTTTTTTTGAGAAGTCATCTGAGGGCCTGATATATAGGACCCACGGGCCGCATTTGGCCCGCGGGCCGCCAGTTGGCGATCCTTGTCGTAGGGCGTTCTGGTCACACTAAGACTTGTTTCCTGCCTTGGTATTGTTTGTTTTTGCAGGTCTGAATGGACCAAAACAACTACACCTTCAAACACCAGTTTGAAGAGGTGTCTCGGTCCGGTTCCAAATGAACTCTGGAACGGTTTGTTTGTGGTCTGAATGTGATCGGCACTACTTCCAAACTACCTAAAGAGCAATCTATTGATCTGCTGATTGATTTAGAAAAGAGACTGCTAGATTGCATGGTTAACGTTAAAACCAATCTTACCTCAAATGTCTTCAGATGAACATGTTGAAGGTTAGCATGTGCTGAATATGCTCTTTGTTCTCCTGTTCAGCCGTCTGAACACATTTTGTCTTAATATCAAATTCAGCTTCTGCTGCCATAGTTTTCTTGGTATATAGACCATATGATGACTATGACCGGTCTGGAAATGTATCTCGATTCCGTTTTTTGTTCCGATATATTTAGGTTTCCTGGTATAATAAACATTTTCCTTTTTTTGATTTTCTTTCTCTTCCACCTGAGATTTCTTAGCAATGAGCAGAGTGTGTTTTCTCACAACTTTTGCTGATCTATCTTGGTGCAATTAGATTTTTTTCCATGTGAAACCAAACCAAATTGAGCACTAAATGCAACAATTTAGTTCCTAATTTTGACCAGAACAAAAGGACTACAGGTCTGAAAACGCTCTTGCTTGCCCACAGTTTTTTAGTTGCTCCCAGGGAAGGAATAAGGTTTAAATTAAAAAACTGAAGTTAATGGCCACTCACATTTTCAGTATTACCGCCTTTTACGTATTGAATAAGCAAATTAACATGAATGCAGCTAAAGTTGTATTGCATTTAAGTTTGTTTTTTTAGTAAAACCGTTAAGGCTCTTTACTAATTCTATCAAAATACACTTACCTCATCTACGCTGTGGAGGGCTGTGGCTGCTGAGGTCCTGGGGGACAGTGGGTGGTAGGACTCCGGGTCTGGACCTTGACTCTGTGGATGTTGCTGCTGCTGCTGTTGTTGTTGCTGGTGCTGATGGTGGAACTGCATTAGGTGGACTTGCTCTTGCCTGCTGGGGTGAGCCATGATGGGCAGTCCATAAGGAAGGCTGTGGGCCTGATTCCCGAGCAGGTGGTTCTGCTGTGCGGGGCTCACCGATGCAGCTCCACCATGGGACCACTGGGCCTCTTGCAGGAGGTATTTGACTTGGGAAGGAGGGGGGCTGGCGGACAGGGCTGATGGTTGATGTGGGTAGGTACCGGGATTGTACAGGGGGTTCCCAGGGTGCGGCTGCTGCTGCAGAGCTGTGCTGCTGAGAAGGCTGTCGTTGAGGAGATCTCGGCCGGTGTCGTGGGAGTAAATTCCCGATTGAAAAGGGCCGGTATGATTTGAGTTGGCAGCTAAAGAGGACGAAGGGTCACCTGAGGCACGGGACTGGGGCTGGGACTGGATCTGGCGGTATTGGAGGAGGCGTGATTGAGGTGGGGGTTGCATCTCAGCTGCCTCCCTGGGTTCAGGCTGCTCCTGTGGGGGCATTTCTCTCAAGAGGCCTGGATATCTGGTGGGTGAAAATGCATAGATGTAGTGTTTAAATAGCAGCTAGGAAGGATTATACTTAAAAAGAATAAAGAGAAATCAAAGAAAACATGCATGTCTCTAACATGTCTCTAACCTGTTGAAAGGTGGTCCAGTGGGGGCAGTGGGAACAGCTTCATCCTCTACATTGGCACTAAGACCCCAAGTGGCTGCCCGGAGCAGCTGATGGGGGAATCGAGCCATGCTGGGCTGAGCGAGGTGAGCGAGCTGCTGAGGCAGAGGAAATGCAACACTGCCCTGGATGAAAGGACCTGCTGGCTCCCCCCACTGTCCCAGTCTGGCCGCCTGCTGCTGCTGCTGGCTCAGGGCCTCTAGAGCCAACGGACCCTGGAGCTCTGGAGGGGCAACCGCGTGATTAGTTTCAGAGCGACTGGTGTTTTCCTGATGATGCTGCGGGCTAAAGTACATGCTACAACTACAAACCCTCTCCCTCTAAAACCAACTCACTCACTTCACTAGTTAGTTACTTCTCTACTAACATCTGCACTTGGCAATTTGCCTTTTCAAAATTTCTAGTTTCTAATTTTTAGGCTTTCTAGTTTTGATGATTCCTTTGTTTCCATCTTTGCCCATTCAAGGAGAAGAAGATGCTCCACTTACCCAGGCTGTCTCCCAGGCCTCCATCCTGACCATCTTCCCCAAAGCTGTTGACCCTGTTGTGCTGTGACAGGCCTGGGTAATGGCTCCCTGGATGGCTCATTGGAGTCCTAATGGAGCTGCTCATCTCCTCTGCTCCTCCAGACTCCAGCCCATCCAAAGTGGGAGACTGGACAGCCCGATGAGAGGTGACAGCCCCACTGAAGAAAGAAGTGTTGTGGCTACCGCCAGCGTAGGCTGGGCTAAGCTGCTGCTGCTGCTGCTGCTGACTCTGTTGAGCTATCCCTGGGTGCTGGGGCTGGTTGACTCGATAAGGAAGCCTTGAGACTTGATACTGTGGGGGGAATGCTCTCCCACTGGCAGGGTGTTGAGGAAAAGCTGGGTTGGGGGGTGCTAGATGGTAGTTTAACGGTCTTTGAGCAGCAGAAGGGTCTTTTCGTTGAAGCATTGAGTTGGGGAATCCCACTAGCCCGTCTGTTTGAGAGTCGAGTCCTCGACTTTGGCCTGTATCTAAATCTCCCTGGACCAAAGAAACACCAAACCGCAGGCAATAAGCAAGGACATTTCTGTTGGCCAACTCATTTATAAACTAATTAATAAGCTTTCACCATTTATCTATTAACAGATTAAACAATAAGTGTGAAAACTTGCCTGTTTTTCCTTCATGTCTGAAATTTTCCTCTCTGGTGTCTGAAGACGGTTCGGCTCTGACTTTGGACACACTTCTAATTTACCTAAGGAGAAATCAAAAACAAAGAAACTCATTACCTTAAACAAGCCATTTTATACAGTTACACTTTGCAGTACACAAAGTACATTTCTTTCTATCTGATATCAGGAAGTTAGAACGATTGTAATGAATAATCCGGGAGACCATTTCTGATGGGATCTGCCTGTAGCTCCTTGTCAGGGCTGGGCTGGCCCATTCCTAGAGGAGAGGGGTGGGCAACCCCACTGTAAGGGATGGGGGAGCCTCGATTCTGGGCCTGCAAAAGATTAAAGTTGTAGGCCATGGCTGCCTGATGGCTCATGATGCGAGGGTCCACAGCAAAGCGATTCTGGTAACCTGGCCAAGGCAACTGGGGAAACAGGAACAGACTCCTGATCAATACATGATTACAGACAACTGAGAGATAATAAGTAAAAACCTTTAAAACAATAAAATCTTTTTTTAAATTTCAACTTTGATTGGCTTTATTTCATCACATAAATGGGTTTATTATAGAATCCTAGTTAATGCAGGTGTCAGCATGTAAACTTACGGGTAGGGGCATGGACATGACCATGTTTCCACCATACACAGCTGGAACATAGAGGATACTGGCACCCGTGTGGGGTTCTATCCTCTGAACGGGGCTGGGTGACTTGCCTATGCCAGCTGTTGTGCCACCCAAGGGTGGTGTGAACGCCCTAATAGGGTTCCCCATCAGCACTGCAGGGTTGGGTTGGACTGCAATGAGAAAAGGTGACAAGGAAATGGATGTAAAGACAACAACAAATAGCTCTCAAGCTAAATGTTCGGTAATTTACAAAAGGCAAGATGCTAGTCGAAGTGATGCCAAGTTATTGATGTTTGCAGAATGTTAGCTGTTGTTTGATTCTGCAATATAAACAGATGATGATTTGGGGTTAATCTCAAGAAGAAAGGCAGAAAAAAGTGACTTGAACAGATTTTAGCTAATTTTTAGCTTAATGGATCTTGGCTAATGCACGGTTTCTGAGGAACGACGAGAATGTTGAGTAAATGTCACTGTGCCTTATATTGGTTGTGCACTTGAATTAAACTACCTGCACTCCTGCAAATGAATGAGTTTCTTAAAAAAAAAACAAAAAACAAACAAACAAAAAAAAAACATACTAGGGCTGCTACATCATATCNTTAAAAAAAAAACAAAAAACAAACAAACAAAAAAAAAACATACTAGGGCTGCTACATCATATCATTCATAATATAACGGGGTATAATTTTTTAAATGGTAAAATGTGTCATTTCACAATATTGACTATATAGCAGCGTGGTGATGCGTTTATACATTTTCATAACATGCAAGAATAAGAAAATAAGAATGACCTAGCATGACCTGACCCAGGACACGCTGGAGGGCCTGACCGGGGACAGGAAGTGTGGGCCAGGCTGCTTAGTCTGCTGCCACTGTGATCCGGATAAGCGGACAATAATGGATGGATGGATGGAAAATGCCCCAAAGTAGCACGTCAGCATGTAATGAATTAGTTCCTAAAGAGGAAGCTACCCCCTGTTGTTTGGACATAGTTTGGCTACAACACTAACTGGCTAATTTGTTTCTCCATCTGAAGCAGAAACACCCAAGTAAATTATAAGAAAGTCACAAATCAGCTGATTAGCGATGCAAAACAAGCACGCAAATGACGCTGATTAGCCAGTCTGATTAGCTGGATTTTCAATCTGTGGGAAAGACTGTACAAGTAAGCAATTTTCTGATATAATGCAATATAACTACAAAACAAATTATTGCTTTAAAAACTAAGTTAAATTAAGCCATCTCTCAGTAACAAAAAAAGCAAAAAAAAAAAAATCATAAAATGTCATATCAGAAGTTACAGAAGTGCATTATTAGACAATCTAAGTTGTTGTATGTAACCAGCGAAATGATGCAATGAACACATACACATGCTGGCTGAACGTGTATGTGTGCGGCTCATTTGTTCGCTGCCGCTGCATTGTTAAGCAGCTGAGCCAAACTGACTGGCTTCCTCCACTATACATGGAATTAACTGCTCCTTGCTGCACTGTTCGAGGCTGGAATGCTGCGATCGCCTCAGGCCTTTATGCATCCATCTGGGCCACAGCATTAGCGTATTCCATCTCAAGCTGTCGAGATGCGTGTCTTTTTGTGCATAAATGTGTCGGGATGAAGACGAGACGAGGGAAAAGCTTGTTCTGCTGCTATTATGTTAATGTTACCATTATGTTAAGGTGGCCAAAGCTTTCTGGAAGATGTTCTTGTGCATGGAAACACTGTCGGCTCTGTTCTTTTAAATATGCATGTGTTAGATTCTTTGTGTTCTTCTGCCAATTTTCATTCTCTTCTGCTCCGAGTTTGACAAGCGTACAATACAACACAGCGATTAGATGTAGCACGACGACGCTGCTGTAGGTTGGAGGGGACATTCTGTACCACATTATGTTTTCCCTCTCATCTACAGCTCTGTCTGCATCGCTGCAACAGTTGCAGCTAAGCACATTGATGCTGCGGGTTCCTGTCTAGAATAATGCACAGGAAGATCCAATAAAAAAAATAATAAATCATGTCAGATTCTCAAATAGAATTAAGAGTAATCAACTAAAGGGCACAGCTTCTCAGACTTTCAGAGGCATTTTGAGGTACTGATGCGACGTCAGTTACATATGGACCTATATGAATTGTACAGGTGTTGTAGTGGCCGTTTTTCCACTCTCCTGTTTCTGAGGCCACTTTCCTTTTGATCGGTGTGTTCTGAGTTTTGGCTCGTGTCCAAACAAATCATCCGAAATACTACAATACAGCTTATAATCCACAAACGAAGAAAATTTATTCGATAATGTCCAAAAAATACATACAAGAAAATTCTGCCTTTATCCAATATTGGTCCTGTACCAACTCGATAATCCAAAAGTATTTTCATGTATCTAATTCTCGCTCATGCTCACGCTAACGGTCAAAAGCTTGTATACGTCCAACACCAATCTCATTACACTTTACAAAGAACTCAGTCAGTGCATGCGCATTTAAACTCTTTACAGTGCTGTACATATCGTAAAAAAGGTGAAGTGATAATTAAAAATAGTAAGATTCAATCAGTATTAATATAATCTAACACACAAAAAGAAATGTGGACCCATTTCAATGCCTAATCAATATCCGCAACTTAATAAAAAACTAAATCAAAATATGATGGTATATTACATTAGGCATTTTCCTAAACTCAAATAATTACCAAATTAGCTCTTACAGGTGTCAGAAGAGCAAACTTTTCCTTCTAAACAGAGATTTTTAACACTGCAGTTCCCTGCATCAAGGGCTACAAGTCACTTCTCACAACTAGCTTCAGAAAAAGATGAGCAGCAGGTGGTAAAACAATGATAAAATAACACAAGAAATAAATAGCTTGTGACATTAGTCTTGATTATGTCAAACAGACAGTTATGGTTCTGAACATACAAAAACTTGGTGTCTGCATATGTAGACACGTTCCACACAATCATACTTTTGTCATATAATTGTCAGATAATGGATTGAAACACCCTGGGACAATAACAACAAAGATAGGGTATTTTTTCTTTAATATTCAACTCGGTTCAAAGTGGGTAATAGGTATACTCACCATAGCCTTCAGGTGGGAGGTGTTCCGTGTGGTTTGTATGTTTCCCCTGTAAAACAAAAGCATTGTTAGGCAAGGCAAATTTATTTCTATAGCACCATTCAAACACAAAGGCAATTCAAAGTGTTTTACATAAGACTCAATGCATTAAAACAACATTTAAAGGACTATACCAGCCATTTTGCATGTTTGAGCCTAATATATTCAATTTTCATACTCGTAATGTTACTGACAATCATTTCCNCCATTTTGCATGTTTGAGCCTAATATATTCAATTTTCATACTCGTAATGTTACTGACAATCATTTCCCAAAGCATACTACTGGAACGGTGAACTAAATTTTTTTTCCTACTTTCCAGACCGTCACTGGTTTCAGTTCATTCTGGTTCGCTATTAAAATCAACTTGTTGACACTTTACTGTTCTTGATATAGTTTTGATGAAGATTGTCAGTCATCCAGGCGGGTAGATATACTGTATGAAAACTGAGACAAGTCAACCAGATTCAAGTTTTTAATTCTGAAACATTTCACCATTCATCCAAGTGGTTTCATCAGTCAGAAATGAAGTTAAACCTCCAGTAAAAACAGTAACTATGGAGTCAAATCAGGCAGGAAAAACATTTTTAATTCACCATTCCAGTACTATCCTTTGGGAAATGATTGTCAGTAATGTAATGTATGAAAATTGAATATATTAGGCTCAAACATGCAAAATGGCCGGTATGGTCCTTTAAAAGACAATAAGAACAAAATAAAGCACAATTTTAAAATGCTGAGTAAAATAAGATAAAGTAAATAAAATAAGATAAAAATCATATAGAATAATCTATAGCAGTCATCCTCAAAATCCAGACTCCAGTGTAGACTGACTTTAATAAATGGACCTTTGTCTTATTGAAAATTTTCTTTGTGGACCTTTAAGATTTGTATTTGAGTACCCCTATTCTATACTCTAGTTAGTGTAGAATTAATTGGCCCCAGATTTTGGAACGTTGTTTATTATGCATTATCTTGCCATGAAACAAGAGAGAGTGTTCACAGAAGCCAAATAGGAAAAGACAGGGAAAGTGAAGAAACGGTGTGTGTGTGTGTGTGGGGGGGAGGGGGTGAATTCACAGGTGAATGTACTCTATAGCAGTGATTCCCAAAGTGTGGGCTGCGGCCCACCAGGGGGCTGCGAAGGAGGGAGGGAAAAATTTGTAAAAACAAATAAATAAAATTATAATCTTAAAATATTTTTAAAATATTTTTTATGAGAAGAATACATGAATAACTAATCAGATTTTACTATTCTTGAATATTATTATCATTTGGATGGTAGGACGGAACGCTGGCGCATGTCTCTGCTCCTCCTGCGTTTGTTTTTGTTTTGTTTTTCCTGTGCAGTTTTTGCTGTAGCCTGTTCCAGTTTGGGAATGCTGATNTTTTGTTTTGTTTTTCCTGTGCAGTTTTTGCTGTAGCCTGTTCCAGTTTGGGAATGCTGATTGTTTGTGGAATGATTGTGGCTCTTTGCTCTGTGAGTTCTTTGCTGGACTGTCTTTACTTTTCCTGCTAAGCTGCCGTTTTACACTGGGTGCAACATGAACAAGCGGCGTGAATATGCAAATATTTTCACCACGAAGCAGGCAAGGGCCACGCTGGACAATTCAACAGTTTAGTGGTCCGTGACATGATCAAGTTTGGGAACCACTGCTCTATAGGAATACAGGAACTAAGCATTCAGGGGTCTCATACACACACACACACACACACACTACAGCAGCAACACTCCTCAGTGAGCGGAGGAAGGAAGCAGGAAGTAACATAGCCAGCAGAGCATAGCTAAACAGATCTACAATGTAGCTGCTGCAGGATGCAGATGTCTTCTGCTCTCTGATGATGTTCTACAGTAACATTCATGACGTAGCAGCAGACTGATCTACAGCAACTGCTACACACCCTGTGTGTCTGACAACACATTAGAAACAGAAATGTTTTGGTGCAGTGATGACGAAAAACTACAGCAGTTGTTTAATGTTTTTTACGTTGGCTAATTTTGTCTCCAAAAGCTTGGAAAAGAAGGCAAGATGGATTGTTTCTTCAGTATGTCTAAGATCTTGCTTGTTGCATTGAAATGGATTTGTTTTTTCATTTATAAGATTTTTTTTTTGAACAATATTTTTATTGTAATTTTTTCTTTGTTATACAGAGTATATGTCCATTTTTACACACAATGGGTACGCATACATAAGTCTACGTAAACCTCTATACATACTGTTGAGCATATTAAGATAGCAGAAAATATCACTTGATTGCATACACTCTTGCATTTTTATGCTGAACTAAAAAAAGAAAATAAAATTATTATTATTATTTTTTTTAATTTAATGAAATTGAAATTTAGTTTTTTGTAGCTGAAGGTGTGATGTTCAATGTTGTTAGTGGTTATGCCCCACAGGTAGGATGTGAGTTAGAAGAGAAGGAGAAATTCTGGAGTGAGTTAGATGAAGTGATGCAGAGCATCCCGAGAGGCGAGAGAGTGGTGATTGGTGCAGATTTCAATGGACATGTTGGTGCAGGCAACAGAGGTGATGAGGAAGTGATGGGCAAGTTTGGCATCCAGGATAGGAACGCAGAAGGACAGATGGTGGTAGATTTTGCAAAAAGGATGGAAATGGCTGTAACGAATACTTTCTTCCAGAAGAAGCAGGAACATAGGGTGACTTATAAGAGCGGAGGTAGGAGCACACAGGTGGACTACATCTTGTATAGACGATGTAATCTGAAGGAGATCAGTGACTGCAAAGTAGTGGTAGGTGAGAGTGTAGCCAGACAGCATAGGATGGTGGTGTGTAGGATGACTCTGGTGGTGAGGAAGATGAAGAGGACAAAGGCAGAGCAGAGGACAAAGTGGTGGAAGCTGAAAAAGGAGGAGTGTTGTGTGGTTTTCAGGGAGGAGTTGAGACAAGCTCTGGGTGGCCAAGAGGTGCTTCCAGATAACTGGACAACTACAGCTAATGTGATCAGGGAGACAGGTAGGAGAGTACTTGGGGTGTCATCTGGAAGGAAAGTAGATAAGGAGACGTGGTGGTGGAATGAGGAAGTGCAGGAGTGTATACAGAGAAAGAGGTTAGCTAAGAAGAAGTGGGACACTGAGAGGACTGAAGAGAGTAGTCAGGAGTACAGGGAGATGAAGCGTAAGGTGAAGGTAGAGGTGGCAAAGGCCAAACAAAGGGCGTACAATGACTTGTATGCTAGGCTGGACAGTAAGGAGGGAGAGACTGATTTATACAGGTTGGCGAGGCAGAGAAATAGAGATGGGAAGGACGTGCAGCAGGTTAGGGTGATTAAGGATAGAGATGGAAATGTATTGACAGGTGCCAGAAGTGTGATGGGAAGATGGAAAGAGTACTTTGAAGAGCTGATGAATGAGGAAAATGAGAGGGAACGAAGAGTAGAAGAGGTGACCGTTGTGAACCAGGAAGTTGCAAAGATTAGTAAGGATGAAGTGAGGAGGTCACTGAAGAGGATGAAGAGTGGAAAGGCAGTTGGTCCTGATGATATACCTGTAGAGGTATGGAAGTGTCTAGGAGAGGTGGCAGTAGAGTTTTTGACTAGGTTGTTCAACGAGATCTTAGAGAGTGAGAGGATGCCTGAGGAATGGAGGAGAAGTGTGCTGGTGCCGATTTTTAAGAACAAGGGAGACGTGCAGAGCTGTGGCAACTACAGAGGAATAAAGTTGATGAGCCACACAATGAAGTTATGGGAAAGAGTAGTGGAAGCTAGACTAAGGGCAGAAGTCAGCATTTCTGAGCAGCAGTATGGTTTCATGCCAAGGAAGAGTACTACAGATGCAGTATTTGCTTTGAGGATGTTGATAGAGAAGTACAGAGAAGGTCAGAGGGAGCTGCATTGTGCCTTTGTAGATCTAGAGAAAGCATATGACAGGGTGCCGAGAGAGGAACTGTGGTGTTGTATGAGGAAGTCTGGAGTGGCAGAGAAGTATGTTAGAGTGGTGCAGGACATGTATGAGAGCTGTAAGACAGTGGTGAGGTGTGCCGTAGGTGTGACAGAGGAGTTCAAGGTGGAAGTGGGACTACACCAAGGATCAGCTCTGAGCCCCTTCTTGTTTGCTGTAGTGATGGACAGGCTGACAGATGAGGTTAGACAAGAATCCCCTTGGACTATGATGTTTGCAGATGACATTGTGATCTGTAGTGAGAGCAGGGAGCAGGTGGAGGAAAACCTAGAGAGGTGGAGATATGCCCTGGAAAGGAGAGGAATGAAGGTTAGCCGCAGCAAGACAGAATACATGGCTGTGAATGAGAGGGACTCAAGTGGAATGGTGAGGTTACAGGGAATAGAGATAAAGAAGGTGGAGGATTTTAAGTACTTAGGGTCCACAGTCCAGAGCAATGGAGAGTGTGGAAAAGAGGTGAAGAAACGTGTGCAAGCAGGTTGGAATGGGTGGAGAAAAGTGTCAGGTGTGATGTGTGACAAAAGAGTCTCGGCAAGAATGAAAGGAAAGGTGTACAAAACGGTGGTGAGACCAGCGATGTTGTATGGCTTAGAGACAGTGGCACTGAGGAAAAGACAGGAGGCAGAGCTAGAGGTAGCAGAGACTAAAATGCTGAGGTTCTCTTTGGGAGTGACGAGGATGGATAGGATCAGGAACGAGTACATCAGAGGGACAGCGCATGTTAGATGTTTTGGAGATAAAGTCAGAGAGGCCAGACTGAGATGGTTTGGACATGTACAGAGGAGGGATAGTGAACATATCGGTAGAAGGATGCTGAGGTTGGAACTGCCAGGCAGGAGGCCTAGAGGAAGACCAAAGAGGAGATTTATGGATGTAGTGAAAGAGGACATGAAGTTAGTTGGTGTGAGAGAAGAGGAGGCAGAGGATAGGGTTAGATGGAGGCAGATGATTCGCTGTGGTGACCCCTGAAGGGAAAGCCGAAAGGAAAAGAAGAAGTTAGTTTTTTGTAGCTCTGTATCTATAAATTTTGTACACTCTGGATCCAGTTTTGTGTGCGTGAACACACACATGCAGTTCATGACTTATATAACAGGATGTGAGGTTTGTAAAAAGTCAAACGCCTTACATCCAGAAAACAGAACCAAAGCACTTCCCAAGAGTCACTGCAAAGCTACGTACCTTTTATCGATTAACAGGTCATTAACATAAGATATAATGTGCCATGCACCTGTTCTATTTGATGAATATGCCAATAAAGTCTGTTTAAAGCACTGAAATAACGTGTTTTACATCACGCTTGTGTCTCCATGCATTTCAGCTGGATTTTCTCTCAGGTTTTGTAATGGCTTTTTCTAAATAGCACAATCAACTCTGCCATCATTGCTACAGACGTACAGGAAGAAAGAAACGCGACGACAAAGAGGAACAAACGATCTGTGCTGGCAGGAAAAAAACTCCCGCTGAACCAAAACACATCAGCAGCATTCATGTGAGAACAGCTGCTTGTGTTTAAAGTTAATCTGAGATCAGAGTTGAAGTTGGAGTTTACAATTTTGGAACAACGAGGCAGATTTTAATCTATAATTAAAGAGGATTAAACCAAGATTTAAAAAAAGCTTTAATTACCTATTTAATGAAATGTTTAAGTGCAGGAGACTAAAGAGAAGATAAGACATGATTTAACCCCCCTATTCCACCAAAATGCCTTTGTGCTAGAATCAAAATTAAAAATGTTTCCATTACCAATTTATACTGGCAGAAAAATGCAATCTGCCTTTTTTTTTTTTTTNTTTTTTTTTTTTTTTAAATAAACAATACAGCGCTCTAACTTAAAGCCGATGATTAGATCCATTATGCAGCCCACTGCACCACTGATGATTGCAGATGAGGACATTTGTGTTAAAAGAAAAAAAAAAAAAAAAAAAAAATCAATATTAAAACAACAATGCCCGACAACAATGCAGGTTTTATCAATATAACTGTATAGGTCAAGGCATTAAAGGGCATTTCTGTAGTTGCGTTAACCATATATACAGACATCTGCTGTAATGTGCCCTTTAAGTCAGCCACATGCTATACAAGATGAATAAAGCCGTCTGTCACATATACTGCAGACGTGCAGCACCATATCTGTGTGAGCTGAGTGAGTGTGTGAGGCTCTCAGTGTGACTGTGCAGAGACAGGAAGTGTGTGTGTGTGTGTCTCTCTCTAAAGCTGGGTGATGCTGTGGAGCTGTGGCTCATTAGGCGCAGTGGGTGATGGCAGCAGGTTGGCAGCTGTGGTGTTTTCGTTAACCTTTACCTTAGGGCAGGCATGGAGGACACACACACACACACACACACACACACACACACTTCAGTCCTAGATAAACAATCAAACGCACATCCATCCACTAACCTGCAACACTAATTTCCTATCCGTGTTGTTTTTCCGAGGCTAAAATGATCAAGCAGAAAGTAATTTCCTGTGGTGAAAATTAAACTGAGTCACTCCGACAGTGTGTGTTTTGTAGCTGTGTGTGCATGTGTAAAGCGTTGTTGTTTTTCATCTCTAAAAACAGAAGCACTCAGTTTATTCAAATAAATTGTTTACTATTCCCACAAACTAAGTGGTCATGTAACATGTTACACCCACAAAATAAACCACCCAAAACATCTAAGCTTATTCTCAGCTACTTCCTGTCCTACTTTTCCTCTCCCTTCCTGCCTCCCTCCTGTCCAACGCATCATTCTCGCCCAGTTTCCCCAGAAACATCTCACCTTGGGTGGAGACTGCTGCTGATGTTGCTGCTGTGGCCCCTGTTTGCTGGAAGCAGTCTGTGGGTGCTGATGATGCGGGTGATGGTGGGGGTGGAGGGCCGGTGCGGCAGGGTGGGGCCCTTGAAGAGGCCTGAGGGCACGAGGAATAAACTCTGGAGCCAAGGGGTTGAGGACGTAGGTCTTCTTGAGCTCCAGGGCCTCCAGCTGGGCCTTGATCTGTTCAAAGGTGATGCCGTGTAGGCTGGAGTTGCCATGGCAGATGGAGATGAAGTGCTCCCAGAACTTTCTGGAAAGGGGGGAAAAAGAGGAAAATACAGATGAAGTCTTTTATATTTGATTCTTTCCTATCTCTCCTTCTCTGCTCTCAGAGTTTAATGGGTCCTCTTGATCCATTTTTCCTGCTGGCGGTATAATAAGGAAATGCTCCCTGAGGTAGTTAATGTAAAAGACTAAGTATGTATAAGCATGTGTAAAGAAAAGAGGGAAGATGGAAAAGATGAAGCCATGAGAGCCATGTTTCCCAAAAATAAAGTCAAGGAGGCAAAACAGAGGACAAACGGAGACATCATCAGCAACAAAATGAACAAGGACAAAATGAGCCTCCAACGTTGGAGTTGTCACTAAACAAGCTGTGTGTTTAAGAGCTTTTAATATACAAAGTTGCAAGGACATTCACAATTTCAGCTAGACAAGTGCTTTTTTTTTTTGTAAACAGAGAAAGCTCATCTTTTAAAAAAGATTAAAAAAAAATATTGTCTATATGAATGCTGCAGTACCATCTCCTCAGGTTAGGTCATATTACAATGAATTGCAAATCACTCATTTGTCCTTTATGGTTTATATGTCATATCTCTATTAGTAGTTTTAATCTTGCACCTGCAATGTAAGCACGGATGATCGAGGATCTTTAGTTTCATTAACAATACAAACATTTTAATACAGACAAACAGGAAGCAACCATTTTACCCACACTACATGCGACTAACAGGCCATCCTGTTTGACCACGCCTCCTTCACGTATTCAAAAAAACAAACAAACAAAAAAAAAAACGCTTTCAAACGCTGAAAAAAAGGGCCAGGCCAATCGGAGTAAATAAGCTTATTCTAATTTCAATCTAATAAAGGTGCCACTGCCAATTGTACAATGGTGTACAATTGGCAGTGGTCACTGGTGCTAATGGGGAGCTTAATAAAGAAAGAAAAAGAAAGAAAGAAAAGTGTATTCATGATATTTGGGAAAAATGTATTTACTGTCTTAATCTGACTATAATCAATCATTATAATCTAATAATAATATAAATAATATAAAACCTACTAAATAATGACCAAAACAAACAGGCAGATCTATCAAAAAGCCAAAAAAAACAAAAAAAAAAACAAACAAAAAAAAAAAAAAAAAANAAAAAAAAAAAAAAAAAAACAGTATATAACTGAAAAAGGAGGCGATGATGAGAGAAACAGACACTACTGGATTCTATGTGAAAAGAGCAGATATCTGCCTCCAGACAAACAAAGGAAGACGCTGAAAAAACTCCATTATAGCTCAAGTGCCATTTGCTCTTATTGCTTTCAGTTGAGAGAAGACACAAGGCTGTGTGTGTGTGTGTGTGTGTGTGTGTGTGTGTGTGTGTGTGAAGTTAAGAACAGTCAGTGTTACTATAATTGGATTTCCTTGACAAATACGGGCATATTGGCCTTCATGTTGTTTTGGTAGGAACAGGTAACATGCTGGTTGAACGTAACAACATCAATAAAGATATAATCTCTATAGATGTATTAAAAAACAATGGGTAAGAACAGCATTACTCTTATTCGCTTATCTTATTTGTCATTAACAACATTCATTTCTCTTTGTTTCATTTCTTTATTGCCATGTCAACACAAAGTTGATAGGAATTTGTCTCGATGCACTCACAACACACAAACAATAAATAAACAAACAACAGTCATTGATACACATATATCTGATAAATCTAAAAAGTGAGTCCAAGACTCATTAAAAATGCTAATTAGCAATAAATAACAGCTAAAAAGTGCAACATCAGATCAGAGCTAAACTACATAAAATTGTCATAACAATTACAAAGAACGNAGCTAAAAAGTGCAACATCAGATCAGAGCTAAACTACATAAAATTGTCATAACAATTACAAAGAACGATCAAAAACGAGGTCTTTAGAATAATTTAAAACACGAATTGCAGATGTGTGTGTGCTGTTCCTGAATCTGGTCGTCTTTGAGGGGAGAGATTTCAGCCTTTTTCACGAAGGAAGAAATTTAAACAGAGAGTTAGCAGGATGCGATGGGTCTTTTGAGATTTTTAAGCCCAGTTTTTTCAGGCGTGACTCATGGATTTCTTTGAGAACAGGTAGTTTGATGCCAATGATTCATGAGGCTGTGCGCACAATTCTCTCTAACTGTTTTGCTTCCTGGGTTGTGATGTTGTTCAACCACACTGTTACTGAGAAAGTGAGAATAGATTCTATCACAGATCTGTAGAACAACAGCAAACCTTCTCTTGAAATTTTAAACTTTTTCAGCTGACTAAGAACAGTCGCTGGTGGGCTGTTGATAGCTGTTGTGTTGTCTGTCCACTTCAGGGAGGAAGAGATGGTGGTACCTAAAAACTTAAAACTGACCACCTGCTNTTGTCTGTCCACTTCAGGGAGGAAGAGATGGTGGTACCTAAAAACTTAAAACTGACCACCTGCTCCCCCTCCTGGCCATTGATTGCCAAGGGTTCAATATCTATGGGACCCTTTCTGAAATCAATAATCATTTCTCTCGTTTTAGAAACATTCAAATGCAGATTGTTGTTAAGACACCAGCTAGTCATCATCATTGTTGGATGATAAGAGGAATCAACAGCTTGGTGCAGGTCTGATGTATCAGTTCAGATATTGTGGCTACACTATTCTTTATATATTAAGGGTAGTGTGCGCGTGTGAACATGAGTGTCAGTGTCTATGTGAGGGTGACCGAGGCCGCTCCTCTCTGGGAGGTCTTGGTCAACATTCAGCAAACAATGCGTCCCTTTTGGACACAACAATTTAATTGCCCTGCCTGTGCAGCTTGACATTTCCTAACAGCAACAGGCCTGAGCTATTGCTATGGCTAGAGGAGGCAAAACGCAGTTGCCATGGAGACGACAGGTGAGTAAGGTTGAGGAAGCGTACTGAGGGCAAGGGGTAGGTAGAGTGAATAAGTGAAATAAACAGAACAACTGTAATAAAGAACGGCGACCAGAATAAAGGGGGGGGGTCCTGTGGGATGAAAGCCAATAAGATTTCCTGTCATGCATGTGTGAACTTATGATGGCGACTCCAAATCTAATAGAGGAAGCAGTAAAGACGATTTGTATTTACCTGCAGCGTCCAACGGAACACAGAGCGATGGGGTCTCCCACCACAGCCACGAGGGACTGGGCTCTGGTGATGGCTGTGTTGAGTAGTTTGTAGTTGGACAGGAAGCCATAATCCAGGTCTTCTGTTGAATCCTCAACCAGCTGCTCTTTACGCTTAATAGCGGTCTGCTTGTGCTTGCAGGTGTGCCGCGTCCGCACCGTGCTGAGGAACAGCACCCGGAACTGTTTACCTGGAAGAAAAATGAATGTGGATGTAAGTTACCTGAGTGGTCTGAGAAGTGCAATAAAAGAGAGAACATTTTCCAGATTTCCAAGCTGCAAATGGTGATTTGTTTGCAGTAAAGAGGCACAGATGTAAAGGCAACGCAGCTACAAACGATCGAATAAAAAACTCACGAAACAGAATTAGGTCTAAGTCATTATTTTATCTTGTCTAAACCCCCAGAGGCTGTTAAGAGCCCACATAAACACACACATCATCCATCTGTGTGTTAAAGTAACACCAGCACAGTTTAGCTGTGCGTCTGTGACCACATTTCTAGTATGTTTCTCTCACCTTGGACATTGAGGACTCTCTCCACGCTGACCTCGTGCATCCTCTTCTTTCGGAGTTCGGCGCGAATGCGAAACACCTGGTCGGCGTAGGGCGACACCACGCCGATGCTTCCCTCATCGAGCTTTCCCCAGGCCACGGGCCACTTCTTACGCAGCTCCTCCACTCTCTCCACAATCTCAAATACCTGAGGAGATGAATGAGCAAAACGAGAGAGAAAGAAAGCGATAACGAGGCTCCAACTGTCGCTTTCTTCACATTGTCATCCCGAACTCCTGAACCGTGCGAAATCAGGGAATATGTCGTACCGAGATTAAAATAATTCAGTATCCTAACAGAGAGATATTAATTTCCTAAGTTTGCATATGAAGCTATGACAACTGGCCTAGATATTACTGTATTTATTAAAGTGTTTGACATTTTGAATATATTGTTGTTTTTGTCATTTAAGCAGTCTTATGTATTTCTGTTTGGAGACTTTGAACTGTCTTTGAAGCTAAACCCATCAAAGACGCTTCCACTAGACAAACAAATGGACACACTTTCCCCCTCCCCTCCCTTCAAGGCTTTATAATTTCACAAGATTATGATAATGTTAATATTTGGCACGGGTGCTGTATCAAAGAGACGTGAGGTAATTCATCTGGCACTGTTGACAGTTTGGGAACCAAATCAGAAAGCATCCACGCTTTAATTGGCTGAATCTGTCGGCATGGGGTCATGGGGCCAGCGGGGCAGGCATAGCAAATGACCACGACAAAGTGACTCTGGAAGGGAACCAATCAACAGCTTGGACTGTCAGCGAATCATGCATCGTGGGTGTCAACGTAGCCATTGGTTGGTCTTTAATTAAACGCCTGGGTTTCATCTTCAGTTATGATTTACAGGACGTTTTAGTTCATGGTTAAAGGCTAAATAAACAGTGCTGCTACAGATTTAAGACAACAAAACTCAACCTAATTATCTCAATTAAATTTCATTATCATCAAATCTAAGCAAACTGAGAGGCTTTGATGCCAATAGAGGCCAAGAATAATTCAAAAAGCCTGAAAGCATTACTCAACTCACAAACCTGAACTCTTCATTCTGAGCTTTGGGGATTTCCAGGTTTTCATACCAGCTAACTCGGGAATTTAATAATCATGAAGGAGGATGAAATCATTGCGATCAGCTGATGATTCTTCCATGGAATAGAACTGGAAAATATATAAGCAATATCATATTTGCACTAAACATTTATACTTTTTAATCTATTTTACAAAACAACTTTATGGTGTCAAAAATGTATTAAAGACAGCCTGAAAAAGTTTATAGGAAGTTATATTTTCTGTTTTTTGCAACACAAAGATTTCCTGGTGGAAGCTTAATTTTCTCTTTGAGGATATAAGGTACCAGACGTAACATTTTACGCAAATTGATATGGCAATATTCCACTTAGACAACTGGCAAAATGGAGAAACACTGAAACAGTAATTCAGACAGAAGATCTTCTGTTTATAGTTATGAATAAAGTTTGTGGAAACAGAAGATCTTTGCTGAAAGGCAGGAAAACAAACCCTGATGCTTCTAACTATGTGAGCGTCATACGACTAACAAAACTAAAAACCGTTTAAGCACGCAAGGGATCAGTCAGCCCACATCCCCATTTGGCAGATCTCATAACCACCATAATAACATTCTACCCAAAACTCATGTTTTATAACTAATTGTCAGGGTAGAAATTTAGACGCATCAGCAGTCTGATACTCCTGCAATCAGACGACTCAAACGAACGATACCTCAGCGTTGTTGTAGTAAGCCGTGCTGTTCTTCTCTTGGACGTCTTCTCCTCTGGCCGTGAAAAAGGTCAGAGGGTAAAAGTCTTTATGAGAGGGCTGCTTCCCACTTGCCATCAGCTTCCCATCGTAGAACAACTCGGACGTGTAGCTGAAAGTTAAAACCAGGAAGAGGTAAGAGAAGAGGATGCAGAAAAAAGGGAAAGAACACAAGCGGCAAGAAAATGAAGCATGTTTGTGCAATGATGGTTGAGATAATTGATATTTACTTTAGGTTAGGGCTGGGCGATATGGCCTAAAAATAAAATCTCAATTTTTTTCACATGATGGCCGATTTGCGATTTTAATCAATTTTTTTTTTTTTTTTTTTTTTTTTTTTTTTTTTTTTTTTTTTTTTTTT